>JANTPZ010083521.1:0-27488 GCA_025593235.1 Vachellia pachyceras | reverse complement strand
GCGGGGGTGGGGTGCAGAGAGTGAAAAAGAGAGTGAGCAGAGAGTGAAAAAGAGAGTGAGGGACTTTAAGCGCCCTACCTGGGTTAGGTAGGGCGCCTAAAGTATATACTTTAGGCGCCCTACCTCACTCGGTAGGGCGCCTAAAGTGCCCTGTTGAACTTTAGGCGCCCTAGATAAAAATATAGGGCGCCTAAAAGTCCCGCACCCGCTCCACCTTTGTTTTGGCGCCTGTGTTTAAAAAAAGGGCCCAAAATATAGGCGTAAATTCTATTATTTGTAGTAGTGCTCCCACCTGGGTCTAGGCCGACTCCACACTTGAGTGTGAGTCACAATAAAACCAACCGGCCTCCCTCCTAGGTCTAGGCCGACTCCCCACGTGGGTCTGAATCACAATAAAACCTTGCCTCCCTCCTGGGTCTAGGCCGACTCCCCACCTGGGTCTGAGTCACGATACAGCCAACCACTATGATCAGTAGTGGGGCAACCGCGGATATATTCACAATACATTACACAAGTCCCATCATCACCAGATCAACCCAACTACTTCAATACCACCTAACATTCCAATCATCCACAGATACATAAACTCACAATATACCACAGATAAACATAATTTATGATTTCCCATCATACAGATCTCTAAACAATACGTACTCTTTATATTTACAGAAAATACTTCCCACTTCACTAAATTGAGCATATGGATATAGAGTTAGGATTCACAATATATATATAATTAAGGTATCGAAAATACCTTACAATCTATGCAAGCATATAAAATGAATTAACATCGGTTACCTCAACTCCAAGATGCTTGAAAGCTCAAGCCACAAAGCACCAACTACAATCAAATTAATCTAACTGATCCCAGAATGAACTTCTACTCCAGAAAGGGAAAGCCGAAACCTAAACCTAAACCTAAACCTAAACCTAGGTGTGACGTGCTGACCTTAACATATATATAGACCCACACGTGCATTCCCTTCTGTTCCTTTATTATTGTTATTATATGTATAAACATATATATCTAAGGGGCCACATCCCCTTATTCATATTCATATATATATATATATATATATATTTTAATATATTATATTATATTACCATAAATATCTAATTATTTATTTCTTTCCCCTATTTGTTTTGTTTCCTTTAATTTATTTGACTCACAATTAGGTAAATTATTTTTTAACTCAAGTGATTACTTGATAACTTATACTTAACATAAGTATTATTTTAAACTAACAATTAAATCTTTTAAAATAGATAATTATTTCTCCAAATAATTAAATCTTTGATAACTTTAACTTTTGATATATTTAGAGAGTTATCAATATACTTTTAAAAGATTTTGAATTTAGACTAATAAATCTATGATCCTGAATTTAAATTAAAAAAATTTAATATTCTAAGTTTAAAATAGTAAATATCGCATTATCTTAGGGATTGATCAAATCATAGATTAATCCTACAAATGAATAAAAATAGGATGTTACAAGCAACAATCAACATTGAAAAGAAACTATATGTCATACCACAAGCTAAATCTAACAACTTCAAACATGATCTTTGAATCTCAAAGCCTTGGAATTCCAATTCTTCACACGGTTGGGCTCAAAATAAAACGCCATTAACCTTAGCTATCTAGCAATTTCAATAACAAACCAAAAATATTCTTCTCTTAGACATTATAGCAAACACCTTGCGTGCAATCATAGTCAAACAAGTTCATCAAAAACACCATTCCACAATTCCAACTTGATTGAATTTCCAAAATATAGAAGTTCAAATATTCTCACCCACAAGATAGTCATCAATCTCTAAAGGGGGAAATTTTTCCAAATCACTCACTCATCAATTAAGCCTTATTGAACCAAAGCATAGATGAAGATGAAGCTTTCCTCAATTTGCACAATAGCATCTTTAATATCCTAATTTTTTTAAATTTGGATTTAATAGAGGTTAAGTAAATAAATTGTTAACGAAAAAGAAAAGAGAAGAGAAAAAAGGGGCATTACTGTAATTCTCAGTAACTTAGGGTCTTTTGTGGTAATTTTCCCTTTTTTCCCAAAAATATCTCCCTTCTCTTCCTTCCATCGCTTGACCTGTGAAAAAAAAAAAATTTGAATGGGACACATAAGAAAGCATGAGGCGGTGGGGGAGGCATTAGATACACCCCCAACCATATTAAATCCACACAACGCGCACGGAAAGAGAGAGGAGAGATTGAGGGAAGAGAAGAGAGGGGGAGAGGGGGAGAAAATAAGCTTCAAGTGAGTTTTCAAATTTAAAGGTTTTGTTGATCATGTAAGTAAGTAAAATGATTTATTTTGAATATAATTATTTTATAAAAGTTATTCTAAATATTTTTCTCTATCTAATGGTAGTAATATTATATTGGTTAGAGAATATTTTAATATTTAAATTTTTATATAGTTGGAGTTTTATTTATAGAAGATCATATAATAATAGATATATTTTTATAATCATGTTCTATGTGATTAGATTTATTTATAGGATAATTGAGATATTTTTATAATTTATCTTGTATAAGGTTTTAAAGAGAGTGATTTAGAGCCAATCAATGGTTGCAAAACACTCCATGTATGATAAGGAGTAGATTGATGTATGTATTGTGTTGATTGTTGTTGTATTTGGAATTTTGGATGTTCAAACCCTAAGGGGATGTAACACTCCTTAATTCCCCTATAAGCTTCATAATAGGTCATCAATGAACCACTTTTGGGCTTTAGGTAACTTAAATTGACCAAAGGAGTGAAATTGAGATTTTCAAAAGCTTGTTACTATTCATTTGGTCAAATTCTAGATTTCTGGCCCAACTTTAAAAATTCATAACTAATTCTAGAAAAATCAAAATTGAGTCATTCTAATTTCTATTTGAAGCTTAAAACATTTTCTACAGAGAAAAAATACTCGTTGATTCAAAAACTTGCCCAAACGATACAGTTAAATCCGTGAAGTTGCACTGTTCATCTGATCATTTTCATTTTTTCCAGATTTATGACTTAACTTTGGGAAATCATAACTCTTCTTACAAAACTCCAAATTCAGTGCTCTTTGGCTTATTTTAAATATTAGAATGGCTAGTATTTAACTGAAAATTTTCAACTCAATTGGAGTTTATTTGCTATTTTTCACGTCATGCTCAGGATGTTACCAACTTGCCATCAACTTTCTAATCATGGTGTACCATTTACTAAAGTTGATTTTTTCTTGATATGATGAGCACGAAATTTTACATGCATTCTCATGTAATTACTTATCCATTAAGTTGAGGGTTAGAAGCCTTACTACTCACCAAAATATTTAAGGCATACAATTCATACAACTTACATAGCTACATAACATTGTACAAGGAAATCTAACTATCCAACGATATATGCAAACATTATCCCAGAGCCACATTAATCTTCATGGATCAATCATCTTTTTCTTACCCTTGGATGAGCTTCCACCTAAAAATGGTTAGTTGGGGGAGAATGAGATTTTTAGAAATCCCAATAGCAAAACTTTCCAACACAATTTATAAAATTGCATGACAACTTTCAATATAAGTGTGAATTCATAAAAGTGCAACATATAACAATTAAATGCATATGGCCATAGACACAAAAGCACATATTCACACTTTCAATCATAACAAATTTTCAATACAAGTCATGCATAAATTCATACACATTTTTAAAGCAACTTAGTTAAGGTTAGAAGGTTTTGCTACCTTTGCTCTTTAATTTCCTTGGACTTGTAAGCTTTCTTGATAGCCCTTTCCAATAGGTTCCTTAGGTTCTCAACTTCCTAAACAATATTTAAGAACATAATCATCATCATCAAGTCATTACCAAGCCACAAGTATCACAAAAACGCAACATGAATTCTTTGGCTCCTGCAAGGGATTCTAGCACTCATGAACTTGACTTAATGGTTTCTAATGCTTTCCAATTTCCTTTCTTACTATGCCCCCACACAATTTCTCATTATAAAGCCATTGGAAGCATCAAAATTATCAAAATCACACTCTTTCCCATAGAAACAGCTTGGCCGAAAAAAACAGATTCAACACGCACAAATGGATTTTCAAACTTCCGTCATTTATAACAACATATTCTTGATCCCAAACTACTTTTCATGCATCCATTAGCTCTAAAACAACTCATCCTCATCAAATGAAAAATTAGACAGCATCTCCCCTTAGGGTTTGAAATCCCAAAAATTCATACAAACACTAAAACAACAAACTATACACATCAATCAATTCCTTATGATGCAAGGATTGTTTTGGTACCAATTTCATGAGCTAAAACCTTCTCTTTCTAATTTTTGGCATCATGAACCCTAACTTTTAGATTTCAAAAGAGGAGACAAATCCATGGAAGTTGTAGAGGAGAGCACAAGGATTAAGAATATGTATATTTTTAGGTGGTTAAGCTTCTTACCTTGGATTTTCTTCAAGCTTCTCTCTTCTTCCTTTTTTTTTTCCAATATTCTCTCTTCTTCCTTGCACCAACAATGGCGTCAACTTCACTTGAGAGGGAGGGGGAGAGTTGGCGTGAAAATGAAGGGGAAAAGGGAAGGAGTTGAGTTAAAAAAATCTTACTACAAATGGATGGCCTAGATTAATTCTTGGAAGGTAAGTTTGATCTAATGGTTCATAACAATCCCACCTTGATCTCACATGCTTAATTGCCATTGGTGGACATTTAATGAAGCTAATCTTGAAGGAATTGGAAGGGTTTGGACGGTGGGGACCTTGGTTAGGCTAACCAAACTGAACTACATCCAGTTACCCGTACTGATTACACGTATTACCGGTAAACGTAACTTTATTCTGGTAAATTTTTCTGAACTTTTCTAGAGATGTTTTCTTTCTCTTTTTTATCCATAATTCCCTCATTAATGTGGCAACATTCTTCTTCCAAAAATACCCTTGGATCCTGTCAAAAATCATTAGGGTTTTCTCATCCAGTCCAAGCCCCTGAAAAATGTACTTCCAAAGGGTAAAATATTTTTATGACATATTAAATTTCTATATTTTCTACTGATTCTATAACCATCTTCCTTTCCTCAATCTGAACTCCGGATTGCCCAAAATAAATTTTTGAATGAAATTATAATTATAGGGCTTTCGGGTCTTTTTCAGTCTTTTTCAATCATAATCTCATAATTCACCTCCAACGGATCCAAGATAACAATTTTATAAAATACTACCTATTTCACTTCATTTTTCTGTAGTTTGGACTCAACTGATTAAAGCTTTTCAGATACCTCTAATAATTACTTATTCAGTTTCTGCCCTTCAAAATTCTATAGACAGAAATCTGGTTTGAATCATGAAAATATGTGATTCACGGTTGCGATCAGGGAGTTCTACTCTATCTATTGGGCATCTGTAAATTTTGTTCAAATGTTGTCTTTGATCTTGTGAAATGACCAAAATGCCCTTCCTTTTTCTCATATTGACCATTATGCCCTTCTCTTTACAAATCTTTCAAAATTCCCATTTTGCCCTTAGTTTTACTAATCTTTCATAGTTCCTACTTTGTCCTTGCTTCTTTCTCCTAAAGACCATCTTGTCCTTGGTCTTTTCATTAAATGACATATGGGTCCTTCCCAAAAGGTTACCCATCCTCACATTACTCTAGGGCAAGCACGCTTAACTTTAGAGTTCTTATGGGATTTCATCCACTAGGCCAGATCTAACTTCGTGTCTTTCGATCCACTATATTTCTCTCTTTATGCATTAACTGTTCCTGAGTTCTAATTCATTTCATAAATACCAGATTAGCATGTATATCAGTTAGCAGTAAAATCATGGATATTACAGGGGAGGTGCTACACGCTTTTCCTCTTGAAAAGGGATGATGTATTTGATGCTAAGTAATGCATGAGAGGCATTTTAGGATCATGAAAATGATGATACACAAGTTGAAAGTTTGAAAATTCACATTTCCCTTTCTTGTGGGTACCTCTCAGCAAGACCTGGTTCTTGGGGAAGGAGTGTGATTTTGATGGCTCCAATGGCTTTAAAATGAGAAATTGTGTAGGGGTAAAGTGAGAAAGGAGTTTGGAAAGCATTAGAAACAATTATGACAAGTTTCCAAGTTCTAGGATTCCTTAAAGGACCAAGAGAGGTCACATTGCGTTTTTGTAATTTTTATGGATTGGTAATGGCTTGAGAATGATGATTATGTTCTTAAATATTGTCTAGGAAGTTGAGAACTCAAGGAGCTCATTGGAAAGAGCAATCAAAAGAGATTTAGAAATCAACAAAGTTAAGGCATTAAGGTAGCAAGTACTCACATTTTTTCAAAACCTTGGTTTTGTCCAAGTACTCACATTTTTTTAAAACTAGGTTTTGAAAAAGTTATTTTCTTGTCAAAGTACACTATCTCTTCTAATAAATATTCTCTTTCATACTTTTTGTTTCTTTATCTTTCTTCTTTCTACTTACCTTTTGCTTCAGAATCCGTAAAAGCAAATAACCTCCCAAACACAATCACATATTCACATTTTAAAAATTAGTTTTTGCCTTGGAATCTGTAATAAGCTATTCTCTAAAATCTATTCTTCAAAACCTAGGTTTTGCCTCAGAATCCGTAATAAGTTATTCTCCACCGTACTTCCAAACTAGCTTTTAAGGTGGGAAACTTTGACATCAAATCGGAGGAAAATTTTTAAAATATACCAAGTGAATAGTATACATGAACAATACTTTAATAAGGTTTTAAAATTTCATTTGTTTAGCTAATTCTATATGAAAGGATCTAAAGTGGCTCATAATTAGTCTCTAACGCATAATAAAATAAGTTAAGGGAGGTGTTATGTTTAAACCCCTTTCAAGGTTACCCCACATGCTGGATTGGATGTCCAATATCAAAAACACTGAATGTGTGGGAACTTTTTTAAACCCCTTACCCTAATCTCATTACTTTCAAATTTCTAGTGCACAGATTTTTCCATCCTCCTCCTTCTCTGCTTCGTGCCGTGAGCTCCATTTTTGCTCCTTCTTCTCTTCATCTTGCTTCTTCTCTCCCTCATTTTCACTCCTTCTTCTCTCCGTCAGCTCCCACCCTAATAAGCAACACATGGTAAGTTCACTCCTTTCCCTTCAAATATTTCTTTTTCTTCTTTTTTATATTTTCCTATTTTCTTTCTGGGGAAATTCTGTGTGAAATTTTCTATGCGTTGTTATGTTTTTTGCTTCATTTCAGCGATTACCTATTCAAGCTTTTGCTAATCGTGGATTCCTCAGTTGGAAAGTCTTGCTTGCTTCTCATATTTGCTATGAGTTGACTTTGTTTGTCCATTCACATTCTTATTGTAACCCATTTTGCTCAATATGGGCTATTCTGCAGAGAGAAACAAGGTTTTGAGTTAATGGTTGGATAATTTGATTTCGCTAATTAAACGGTGTAGAATCTCAAGCTTGAGTCTCTTCCTTTCCTTCTTTCCTCTACCGCATGACCCCTTTCCACTTTTCTCAATTTTGTGATTCATTTTTTCTTTCCACGCAGGATTTCATTGGCCGAATTAAATGATACCTAAACAATAACTTAAATTAAATCTAGCTTCAGAAACTCTGGACGAAGTAATTTGTATTCAACTTGTATAGTGATTTTGTATTAGTGTGAATTGAATGGATATTTGATGAAATGTCTATCACAACTTTTTAAAGTCATTATTCTTTTTTTCTTCTTTATGAGTTAAATGTTCTGACACAGAGGATTTCAGCCGGAGAAGTTTCTTAAGAAAATAGGAGTAGGTAAAGTTGACCGTTACTTCTGGAAACAAGTAGGGAAGGCTTCTAACCACAGGTATGCTACAATCTTTACTAATAGATTGTCAGATTAAGCAGTGTTGGCACTTTCTGTTATTGTCCTTCCATTTATTGGCCACATTCATGCAAGAAGACATTGAAACAGATTTCAAGGTCCTGCTTCCTTGTCTGTTGCTCTGTTTTTCCCTCTTAAAGATGTTCAAATAGTATAATACTAATGCTATGCATTTATTCCCATTATTAATTGTGTGCATCACTGCAAGCTGGATTTTTTTGGGTTGCACAATACAAGGTAGAGATTGAATGATTAGAGAGAAATGAGCTTGAAATGTAAGAGTAATTTCCGTATAGGAGTTTATATTATTTAAAACACACAATGGAGCTGACAAGGTAGGGTCATGAGAATGGTAATGTGTAGGGAAAAGCCAAATACGTATTATACAATGGAGCTGACAAGGGGGGTCATGAGCAAGTAAGGCGAATACGTTTTATATTTTACTATGTTGTTGTCTTTTGTTGCTGTTGTTGTGGTTGTCGTCATCGCGTTGTTGTGGTGGTGGTCGTCGTGATCATTGTGGTTGTGGTTATCTTTGTCGTCGTCATCATTGTTACCGTGTCTTTAATTTATTTAATGGGAAAAAAGTGTTTGTAGGCAGACAATCTTCAAGAATTCATGGTAAGAGCCTAAAGAAGAATCCCTCAAGTTACAACGGTGTTAGCACTTTTAGAATTTAGAGTGTTTTCCCTGTTTGTTGTGTTCCTCAAACAAGCTTTTTTGATCTCTTTCAATCTCTCTTCAAGTCTCATAAGAAGAATGTGTAGTCTCTTGTATGCTGGCTTCTTCAATACCTCTCTAAACACACATCCCATGTGGAGACAAACGGCATGGATAGGTTGTGTGACTTGTTGTCTTTTGCCCCAACATTTCCTATTTCATTTGATTCTTGTGGTTTAGGTGATTCTAGTCTGGTAACGATGGTGCTAGGGCTGTTTTGCTGATGAAAAGAAGTGCTGCAATGCAGAAGGGACTGCCTTTTTCTGTTTAGCCGTTGCATGTCCAATATAAATGAAGTGAAGAGTTGCAGTTGTGTCCTTTATGCATGATGGTGTGTTATTATTTGTCTATGTATTGTTATTATTTGTCTATCCTTTTATTTTGTTGTCCGAGATGGTGTGTTTGGTTGTATAATATTTTTTTAAGGGTTTTTTGGCTTTGGCTATGAGTTTGTGCTAAATATTTTTTGTGATTAATAAAATTGATTGATTTTTGCAAAAAAAAAAAGGAATGCAGAACTTCTTTAGATTGGTTCAATGGATATAAATTTTAAAAATAATGCTGGATTTGTCATTTTCATTATTATCAAAATTGGATATGAGAGAGCTTACCTCTCGCATCCATTTTTAAGAAAACTAGCTATCTCTTAACGTCCCGTTCCTAATGGATGTGATAACCACAGACTTGTAATATCTCTAGCAAAGACGACTTTCATAAAATGGACATGAGAAGTAGAGTCAGGAAAATGGGCCGAACCTGTCAAGTTGACTTGATTAATTGAAGGGTCGGACTTGTGTTTTTAACCTCCTAGATGGAAAGCCCAAATGGCTTAGGGCTTAAAAGGGGTAATCTTGGTTATCTTTTTGATTATTTATGGGCCTAATTTGGGTTTGTTGAATTCTAAAGCTATTTATTTAGGATTCTCCCCATATATTAGATGACAAGCATACAAATTTACTTGTCATTTTATCAGTAAAAGGACAACCCAAAGAATGAACAACATAGTAGCAACGTTGCTGTGAGACTCAACAAATTACAAATCTCAAACTAACAAACTCGCAATGGGATCAGGTGAAGTAAAGAACCATGTGAAACAATGAACAATATAAATCAACTTCTCGAGGGAGTAGTACTCTTAGAATTATTTATGCATATCTCAGAAACATCATGTTGGTAAGAAGTCTAAATTAAATATTAATTCTAGATTATCAATTGTTTAGCACAAAAATCTTAGCATTATAAAAAAAGGAAAAGTCCATTGCAACAGTCACAGAGGGCCGAACCTGCCGTAAGTTATTAATGCCTCGTTTGGTACACAAAATTGATTTTGATGGAAATGGAAATGGATTTGGATATGGAGATGGAAATGGATTTGGAGATTAAAAGTACGTTTGGTATGTCTTGGAAATGAATGAAGATTTTTATGTAAAAGTACCAAAATGTCCTTACCATAAAAATTCCTACTGTGCTCTTTAAAATCAATCGCAGTGATCATCTCGTCATTCATCACGCATGTGCTCGTCTTCGTTCCAGCTTGCTGAAGGTCTTCGTTCCAGCTTGCTGAAGGTCTTCGTTCCAGCTTGCTCATCACAACTACTACCTCCAACCATTGTCTGACCTCCAACCATCGTCACATCTACTATCAAAATTTGCTCCCTCCCCCTCCATCATCCGACCTCCAAGCTACTACCTCCAACCATTGTAAACCTCCGACGTCCGTCCTCTAACCTCCCTTCTCGTCCATTGCAAACCTCTATCACAGTAGGCAGGGAAAGCAGACCGAGAAATCAACTCCGTCACAGTTCTGTGTTGCACACCTTCGTTATGTTCGGCGTCGCACACCGTCGTCACAGTTCCGTCACCGTCTCGCTGGAGGTTGGTTAGTTTATGCTTGCAGATCCGTCACTGTCTCGTCGCCGGAGGTTGGTCGCAAATCCGTCGCCGTGCTCGCAGATCCGTCATCGGAGGTTGGTCAATTTGTGCTTACCGGTGGATAGATGTTGAAGGCTTCGGATGCATCGTTATGTCACAGATTAATGAAAGGGCAAAGTGAGAATTCCATGCACATTTTTACAATTCCATGGGCTATTGTGTGGAAATCATTTCCACCCTTTTTGATGGAAATGAATTCCACCATGCATCCAATTCCAGTTACCAAACAGACATCTGTTATGGAAATCAATTCCATTTCCAAATCCATCTATCCAATTCCAGTGTACCAAACGGGCCCTAAATTCATCCTTAGCTCCCTCTAATCTTCAATTAATCAATAGTAATCACTGTCTTGAGTATTAAAGAGTGTATTAAAGTTTTGGTATTCAATGATGGAATCCCTACACTCTTTTGTCAATTTTGCATTCTCATTATAGATTTTCTTTCTTGGACTTTATATTGGCACGGGCATTCTTAAATAACTCATGGAGCTCTTCCTCCTTTTACTACAAAGAAACTGATATGTGTTTCATTAATAGCTTACTTGTAAGTTGTCGCATAATTTTTATTATTTGTGGTCTCATTGGCTTTGACCATTTCATCGTATTCAGGTATGATGATGAAACTAAGCTATTCGATATCATTATACAACTTTTGAATTGTACCAAAGCAAAGCATAGTATCACAGTGTAGCAATACCGCTGAGTATGTGTTTGCATAAAGTTTCAATCACAAAAACATTATATCAGTTAACAAGTAAATGGAAGGTGGTGGAGTAGGGAATCTTTGTTTTGACAGAATATGTATTATTCACAAGGTTGAAGTAATGACAATCTATTCAATTTATTTTTTTTAAGAATATTAGTTCAACTAACAAAATTATTATTGTTGTTATTTTGAATAAATTGGTACATAATTTGTATTTTTAATTATTATACAACTTTTTAGTTCAAGAGACTAATAATGGCGGCGGCGGCGGATATCATTAAAATACCTCCCCTCCAATCAGTTCAAATAAGGGACCCTCTATATGCGGCTCCAATCCCCTTTCCTCCCCTCCAATCAAGTCTCAAATAGAGGGATTAATGAATAAAATGTTATAAAGATTGGTAAAATTACTATCAGATCCCAATAATAGCTGATTTAATTGTTATTAATAACCTCAATTGCCATTAATAACAACCTAACCGGCTACTGTTGGGATCTGATAGTAATTTTACCAATTTTTATGATTTTTTTATTTATTAGCTGGGTTATTTGGGGTATGATGGTAACTTTTCCTGGTACTTTCCCTCACCTTCCCTTTGTCAAACAAAACACAGTGTGAGGAGTGTGTTCATATGAAAATGTTAATGGCCAACAAATTAATATACTCTATCTTATCCCTTTTTTCCATTTTAATTTTCTTATTATATTGAATGACATTAAGAAGCTCAAAATTATTGATATATTGAGATGGGGTTATCTAAAACAAATATAATTTTTAGTACTGCGAGATTGCTTAAAAGGCCACTTGCGACGGAGAATATATTTTTTTTGATAGACGGAGAATATATTTAAAAAGATGGGAAATAATTGTACTACATAGAGCTCGATTTATTACGTTTTTTTTACTATTTTAAACATCTTGTAAATAAATATTTTATTTATCCAAAATTCTAACCTGAATAAATCAAATGGGTTCAATATTATTTATATATTTTATTACTATATATAAACTCGTGTTTGGCCAGAAACTTTGTAAAATTTGATTGACTATATGTCAAATTATAGTACAACAAACATAAATATTTTAAAATAATAGAGTAAAATTAAATTATACTATTTGACATTGTAAATATAAAACTTATTTGGTCAAAAATAATTAATTTTATTAATTACAAAAATAAACTTAATCTTATGGGCTAATACATCTAACTATCAAGGCAGTGTGATAAAGGCTAGGCCGCTCATTATGGGCTGGCCAACACAGGTTGAACTCTCATGTATATGGATTGGGATTCTCTCAACCCAGCCCACTACATTTTTTATAATTTTTTTATATTTTTCTCACATATAATATTTTGTAATTTGGACTTAAAATATATTTTTATTTTTTAATCCCTAAAATAAAATATTCATTTTCAGAAATTTAATTTATAAAAATACAATACAACTTAAACATAAAATATAATAATTTAATTTTACTGTTTAACATGAATCATTTTGGCTTTTCTAAAAAAATCTTACAAAAACATTAGGCCGCCTTTGATTTATTTATAAAATTAAATTATTATAATACATAAGTTATACAATTTAAGACTTATTTTAGAGTTACTATTTATCATGATACAAATAAATGTATTATAATATAGCCAACCAGATTAAATGGATGAAATTATAAAATGAACAATTTCCGTTCTCTTTCCTCGCATTGCCTCTTAAATAATGCAACTTTAATATTGAAATTATGTGTCCTTCAAAAAGATTCTCTTATGGGTCAGAACCATATTGTTAAAACTGAGTCAAGTCTTACAAAATCAAAGAAATATTGCATCTTTTGAAATGTTTTTCTTTGATTGACCCTCACAAATGTAGTTGGATTCAGAATTGTGCTGTGAGTTTTCCATCATACGGAATTGTGGGGCACCAAACATAAACTAAGTCTCTATTTGTACAACAAACAGCAAGAAACCCAACAAAACTACGTATGAAAACAAATTGAATGAAATATATTAAATCCGTTTGGAATAACGGTGGAAGTAACTTTTGTAATATTATTTGAAGTTTACAGGTAAGTATATAAGATGAGTTATATCAAAGAGTAAAGTAGAAATAAGTCAGAAATGGAGGGGAAACGTCGAGAACGCACAAGGAACGTTTTTGGACTCAAACGGGGACCATGAGAAAGATTTCAGTTTCACAAAGTGAACTGTCAAAAACACGAAGCCGGCTAGATTAAATTCAGTTTAAACATTTAAAAAATATGTCACATCGAAGTTTAAACATTTACGTTGTAAAATATGTCACATCGAACACAGTAAAACTTTTGATTGAGGAACGCTTTTATCATGATTTGATTATTACAACAAAATTTTTTAATGTTTAAAAAATGTTGAAGAGCTAGTTTGCTCATTTTTATTTTGTATTTATTATTCCATGTTTTAATGTTGGCCTTCTAGATTAAATTCATAATTTTCTGTTTATTTCTGGTTGTTATGAGTAAAATAGATTTTGTGTTTTCAATGGCATTTGGTGTTACTTGCAATGATATTATAAAATTCAAAGAAAAAATTGAACTCATAAATTCATTTACTAAATCACATGTTTGTTATATTTAATACTAAATCATCATATATAGCGTATGATTATATTTTAATTATGAAGTCATCTGATTATTACAAACACTTACGCATACAAGACGAGGATCACGACAATAACAACAAACTTATATCACAGATAGAATATGTATTTATTCACAGAGTTGAAGTAATAACAATCTATTCAATTTGCTTTTTTTTTTTTTAAGAATATTAGTTTAATTAAAAAAATTATTATTATTGTTATTCACAATCTATTCACAGAGTGGAATCATACCCTTACCTGATGTTGAGATTTTTCACTAATCATGCTTCTTGTCCATGACCTTATAATGATCATATTCGTTCACTAGTTTGTGGGGGGAGCTAGCTCCGATTCAAATGCTTATATATGAGCCTCGGTGGAACCAAAATCCAAAGGAAATGGTAAATGGTCAACTAATTAATATACTTTTATCTCATCTTTTTTTTCCATTTTAATTTTCTTATTATATTGGATGACATCAAGAAGCTCAAAATTATTGATATATAAGGAAATGAATGTCCTTATTATATTGATATATACTTTAAAAAAAACAAATGTCTAGCACAACTGTAACTTGTGTGAAGGATGCAGTGGATATGGCAGGCGTTACGAAGACTATCGAAGAGGGCGGTGGAGAGGTGGTTTGACACTGGTGTGACGGAGGCTGACGAATAGGGTAGAGGTAGAGATGGGGGTACTTGGCTTTGATGCAATTAAGATATCATTTGGGAAAATATCATTTGAAAAATGCCATACTAGTTTACCGCCAACTATAGGTTTTAATGTTGGTCTTCTATTGTAATTTTCTGTTTATTTCTGGTTGTTGTGAGTAATAGATCTTGTGTTTTCAATGGCATTTGGTGTTACTTGCAATGATATTATAAAATTCAAAGAAAAAATTGAACTCATAAATTCATTTACTAAATCATATGTTTGTTATATTTAAGACTAAATCATCCTATATAGCGTATGATTATATTTTAATTATGAAGTCATCTGATTATTACATACACTTACGCATACAAGATGAGGATCACGACAATAACAACAAACTTATATCACATTACACGCAAACCATGTAGAAAGAAAAAATAAAAAAATAAAAAGTTTTATCTTGTGTTTGGTACGAAGTTTCTGGAGTGGAGGGGAGGGAAGGTGAGCTGCTTTCCTCCTTTTGGTTAGCTAGAAAAAAATTCTTGAGGGAGGGAGCAGCTCCCCTCCCCTTGTTTGGTTGAAAAATTTGCTATTCCAAAATTAGCATTAAGTTTCTGCATCTCTCTTGATTTTTTTTTTTATTCTCTCCCACGCATTCTCTTTCTCAACTAATATTGTGAAACTCAGAAACATTTCAAACGCTCTCTTCATAGCTCCGTCAAAATAGGAACGAGAGGATTTGCGTAGGCATGTCTGCACTTATTGCGGAGCAAACCTTCGGCACAACTGGAAAATTTGTTAGTCTTAAATCTTCATTTTTATTGTTGACTCTTTGAAGTAGCTAAATGAGATTATACTAATAAGCTATAACATCTGAAGTTATCACAAGTAGTGGAGACTCAATCAAATGGTGAAGTAAGAGCCAACAACTTTGATTATACTAATATGATTATAGAACATTGGATGTTTGCATAAATGGAAGGTGGTGGTGTGGGTAATCTTTGTTTTTATAGAATATGTATTTATTCACAGAGTTGAAGTAATAACAATCTATTCAATTTGCTTTTTTTAAGAATATTAGTTTAATTAACAAAATTATTATTATTGTTATTTTGAATAAAATTGGGATAGAATTTATATTTTTAATTATTATACAACTTTTTTTATTCTAGTAAGAGACTAAATAGTTTTTCCTATGGTATGTCAAAGTCACTAAATTGCATTATACATATTTATATAATAATAAAATTTCCCCTCTAGCTGCTTCTCCACTCCCCTCCTTTCCATTATAATACTTTCCCCACACCGTCCCTTCGTGGAACCAAAATCCAAAGGAAATGATTAACGGTCAACAAATTAATATACTTTTATCTTATCCTTTTTTCCCACTTTAATATTCTTATTAAATTGAATGACATCAAGAAGCTTAAAATTATTGATATATAGGAAAATGAATTTTCTTATTATATTGATATATACTTTTAAAAAAAACAAATATCCAGCACAACTGAAACTTGTGAGAGAGAATATATTTTGTACTGCGAGATTGCGTAAGGCCACTTGTGTGAGAGAATATATTAAAAAGATGGGAAAGAATTCTACGGAGAAGAGCTCGATTCATTACGTTTTTTTTACTATTTTAAACTTCTTGTAAATAAATATTTTATTTATCCAAAATTCTGAGCTGAATAAATCAATGGGCTCAATATTATTTATACATTTATTATTATGAACTCGTGTTTGGACTGAAAATCTTGTAAAATTTGATTGAATATATATCAAATTATAGTACAGCAAACGCAAATATTTTAAAGTAAGAGAATAAAATTATTTGATTTGACATTGTAAATAGAAACCTAATTTGGTCAAAAATAGTTAATTTTATTAATCACAGAAAATAAACTTGATCTTCAAGGAAAACGATAAAAATAAATATTTATTTACGGGTTGATACAGGTTATAGCTAACTACACCCGATTTAATTTAACAGAAAAATATGTATGTTTTTGAATGAGGTCATTGAAAATTGTCATAAACTTATATGATATTAATAATATTATTATATAATAAATAATATATAGCTATAAGAAGACGTCTACTATTTACCAAAAAAAATGCATCTTTAGAATAAAAATTGAAAAATAACTCCTATTATATAGAAGGAATTTTGGATCATTTGGAAAAGAATATTGAACAAGAAGACGTATAATCATGATTATCAAGATTCCAGATTTTGAAAAAGAAATCTTGTTGCTATTTATATCTTTGTCTTGTCACTTTATTATTTGATATGAATCATTTTGGCTTTTCTCAAAAACAAATTATGCAACTATATGTTAAATTCTACTAGCACTAGTCTTATTCTTATCAATAAAAATTTAAGTCGTATATCAAAACATGTGTTTTACCAATCATTATCAAACAATATAACCTGGAAGTTGTGTAAAAAAGTCATTGAAGAGGTATCTCCTCCATACCTTAATATAAAATCCACTTTATATTTTGTAGTTAAAGACAGGATGAAGATGATTCCCTATGTGGCATAAGAAATTGTGAAAACAAAGGATAAGGATACTCATAAATTATGGAAATATTAAATTTGGATCCTTCTTGTATCTAATTTGACCTGTCAAAATTTGTGACCCGGGTTGAAATTTAACTAGCAAGACCATCCACCATGTTTTACCAAAATCAAACTAAATGAACAAACCAAGAGAACCAAAAAAACCAACTTTAAAACCCTATCATTTTGCAAATTTTACCGTAACCAAAGCAAAAGAACAAAATTACATAACCAAGCCAACACAAAAATTCAGTGCAAAAAATGAAATATAAAAAAAACCCAAATTGACAGAAAATCCAAAGAATTTTGCAACCAAAATGGAAGAATCCAGAAGAAATCAAGTTCAACCAGGCTTGTTTGGTTTCACCTTCTGAATACAATACCTAAATCCAAAGAATTTAGGTTTTGTTTTACAACCTAAATTTTATCCAAATACTCACATTTTTTAGAAGAAATTATTTTAGATACAATACCTCAGTTTCAAATCCAAATTTTGAAAAGCTATTTTCTTATCAAATCACATAATCTCTCTTAATAAATGTTCTCTTTCCTACTTTTCTTTCATTCTCTTTTTTCCTCTTTCCTACCTACTTTTTATCTTGGAATTCGTAAAAGTCAAAACTCTCAAACATCACATTTTCAAATCCTACATTTTGCTAAAAGCTATTATCTACAATCTATTCTCCAAAACTTAGATTTTACTTCGAAATCCGTAAAATTTATTTTCAAAAAGACTTCCAAACAAGTCCTACAAAAAGGTACAAATAAATCAAAAAAGAAATCAACCTTTGCTCCATGCTTCATTTTCGTCTTCAAGCAAATGCATAGGGAAGAAGAAGACAGCGAAGAAGAAGAACAACATATAAAATAGACGATGGAGTTGTTCTATGGAAGTTGATTACGGAGACAACGATCGGCAACCGAGAATGTGTTGTTCTTGCAAAATGACGTTGGTGGTACGCTCCAGTTACCAAATTAGGTCAAAGGATGAGCCATCATGATTTGATGAAGGAGACGGCCAAGATGATATTTCGATAATACAGGGACGCTACGGACTAGATCTACCGGTAAGGAATCCAAGGAGCCAACCGATCATTTCGTCTGCGATGCAGCAGATCAAAACTCATGAAGAAATAAGAATGGCACCATCAGAAGAATGAAGAGGCAAAAAAAAAAAAAAATTCCTTCCCACTTGATTAAAGATCCCACTAAAGCCATTAGTTTTCTGAACAAAAGAAAAAGGTCTCATTAGTGTATTACAAGGAGAGACGGGTTTTGGTACGTTCATTTTAAGAAATTGAGGTCTTAGTAAAGAAATTTAAATATCAAAAAGTTTCTATAACACTTGGTAAGAGATATAAAAATATTATTATTTCTTTTACTGAAATTTATCGTTATATGCTCCTTCACCTTTATCGGATCTTTAAGTAATTAATTTTTCTTTTTAGAACTTTGTAGTAATTTCTTCAGATAAGTTTTTTTGAAATTGACAAAATTACTCATGTCACATTTTTATAATTCCAATTTTACGCTGCTAACTTAAAACCTTTTTTTAATGTTTCATTTCTTCAATTTTGTTTTTTTTTTGTATGATGCTTTCATTCTCGTCATGTTTGTGTGTGTTATTTGTACTATTTTAATTATAATTAATATGAACAATATTATCAAGGGAAGCTTATATCTCTTTTTCTTGAACTCTTTTTTTTAATTCTATCATATTTTGAGGATAAAATATTTTAAAAACATTGAAATTAACGAGATAGTGGATTAAAATTGAAAAATTCATCATTAAAAATACATATAACAATATTTTTTAGATATAATTGAGGGAACATATTTTTAATATTCAAAAATTAGAAAATAATAGTTTGGTATAAACATTATAAAAGAATAAAGAAGGATATACTTATCAACTTATAATTAGCTTCCCTCATCTTCTCTTATGTCCTGATCAAACTAGAAATCTATTATCCTTTCTCTTTCCCTCCAACAAGACAAGCTCATAGCATTTTTGGATTTAGTTAAAACCGAAACAGTGATTAATACAAAACTTGTTTGGTAATTTGGATTTAGTTAGGTGTTTTAAAAAATAAAAAATAATTTTTTTAAATTTAAAAAAACAATATTTTTTGGATTTTGTTGGGTTTTGCATTTTTTTAAGAAAATTGGGAAACCCTTTCTTCTCCACTCAATGACTTTTTCTTCATTTGAGAATATGAGTTATCATTTAAGGTTCACCGTCCAGCCTCACTATGTATATTTATAAGTGCACTTTTTTAAAATAATAATCCAAAGTAGATTTTATTTTTCAAAAATTGTTTTAAAAACGATTTCATAAACAGATCATATTTATGTTAATTTTATTATATCTATTATGTCAAACAATTCAATCACATATAGGAGTGGTAACGCAGAGCCTGCGCAGGTTGAAGTCTCGGTGAGATAGGGTGAAAGAATGCGTCTTCTAGTAGGCTATCTTTGGCCAACTAAACCTGTCATGTTGAGTTGGATGGTTGCCCCGTCAAAATTTTTATTTTTCAAAAAAATTCACATTTTTCGCACACACAATATATCTTTTTTCCAAATTAAACATCAAATATCTTTTTCACAAATTTACACACTATAACTTGAATATTAAATATCTAATTCAAATTTTAAACAATACAATTTAAACAAATATAATACACATTACTAGATTGAATTCAAATATTACAATGCAAACTAAATGTAAATTACAAGTCAAATGATTAATAATAATTTAATATTATGGGATTCAAATTATGATATGAAGTTGTTAACATATTTTTCATTCATCAATTTTAATTTGTTAAAAATAAATAGCCTGGAGCACTAGCCCATTATGAGCGAGAAGAGAAGATCGATGGGAAGAGGATGTGAGCACAAGGGAAAGAAGATGAGTTGAGCAAATGTGGTAGAAGTGTCAGTGAAAAGCTGAGGAGGCAGATCTGGCACATGCCTAGAAGCTACTTCTGGAAGACGTGCCATTCTCAACGGTGTAATGATACTAAAAGCTCCTTTTGCAAAGAACGAGCTTTTTGCTCAGAATGAATTTAGAAGAAATGAGTTGCCAAACAATCAGTTTGCATTATACTGGGCTTTAGACTCAAAATACATTTTAGATCTTTGAAAAGAGTTGCCAAACAAGCACATGATAAGTTTTTTTAGGTAGAACTAAATTGGTACATTGACTTACCAAAGGCACAACCTACAATGATCGATGTCGTGGTGTGGCTAAAGAAAAACAAGTTTGCATTTGTGCAAAATATTGGACACGCTGTTAGATTTTAAATATAGAGGCGTCATAGATGAATAATTGTTAAATTAGTTTGTATTTGAAATTTGTAATTTTTATTTTTTTTTTTTGAGTGGGAAATTTGTAATTTTTATTGACCACATGGTGTTCCAACATTTTCATATTATTCGAATAATAGGAACCGGAATCTCAGCAAGTAAGGAAATAAAAGGAACAACATGAACCTTGAAAGTCTACTATTTTTTTAAAATAATTTCTTTATGTTGTTTGAAATTTGATGTATTTTCACAAATTTTGCCAGTTTACATCATGTGATCTAGCTACAACTATCATCCCACCTAATTCCGCAAGTTTCTCTAATGCCCCGTTTGGTACGCGGAATTGGTTTTGATGGAACTGGAAGTGGAACTGAGATTAAAAATTTATTTGGTATGATGAAAGTAGTGGGGTATTATTTTAATTTAATATTTATATTTATAGTGTGAAAAGACAAATATGCCCTCACACACACACAAAAAATTTTCCCCGACCACCATCTGTTTCGTCCACCACCACAACAACTCCGACCAAAACAACAGCTCCGTCACGTCCATCTCCAACTCCGTCGCCAGGTCGTCGCATCTGTCGCCAGGTCCAAAGATCGCCAGGTCGCTAGGTCGGCTTCGTTCTGAAGATCGAGAGACAGAGATCGACAGCCATCAGCAATGTCGACCAGCACATGTGGAGATCGAGAGATAGAGATCGAAAAGCTTAGCAGATCTAAGAGCTTGGCATCCATTTCACCGTTATCCACCATCACCGTCGATGCAAGACTCCGTCGTTCACCATCACCGTCCTCCACTAAGTTCGCCGTCATCCTCCACTGAGTTCACTGCTGCCGTCCTCCACCAAGTTCACCGGTCGCCGTCGTCATTCGTTCTGGAGCTTCGAGGGCAACGATGGAAACCATGGAGTTGGAACTCGGTTCCATGGTCAAGTGATCCAACCATTTTGATGGAACTGGGTTCCACCGAGAACCCAGTTCCAACATACCAAACGATAGAACTTGTGGAACTCGCTTCCAATTCCAATTCTCTGCCTCTGCTTCCTGCGTACCAAATGGAGTGTAAAGTTAAAAATACCTCAGGGAGCAAAATGTATTCATCCAAAAAACTTTATTTGGCTAATTAACTAGTATTTAGCCAAAATTAAATAATTTAAGTTGTGTAAAGGTCTCAAAAAATTAGAAAAATATGGGGAGTAATTATTTTAAGATTGGAGTGAATGAATGACAAAAGTTATTTCCCAAGAAATGGAAGTTACAAGATTAAATTAATTTTTGGGTTTAGAGAAAGTATTACTCTTCTAAATTGGTGCCATATAATAAAAAAAAGAGAAACCAATGTTCAGAAAACTGAGCCGGATCGGACAGTCCAGCTATTCAAACTCGGACCCCGATGAAGGCTGTTTTTCATGTAAAAGCTGATTTGGGGGTTCAACCGTGGCCAACTGCTTTTCAACCGTTACTATTCAACCGTTACTAGACTAGGGATAGCTTCTTAGTCGAAACTAAATAGCCGCACAGTTTAATGATTTTTCGGGACAACTCTCTTAACGGAAAAAAATGAGGCAGCGACAACAACCCCAAAAATTATATTTTAACCATTAGACATATCTATAAGTAATATTTCTTTATCTACAAGTATTGTTTCCTATTATAAGTGTTTATTATTTATATTTATATTAATATACATGTATATAATATGATTTTTATTTAATTACTATGTTACTGGTCCTACCATACCAAACGGCCAGATTCAATCGTTTGAATCAAGACCCTTTGACTTTTTTGGTTTAATGTTCATACCCGATTTTTTAAAAAACATTAAGAAAAACTAGTATATGAAAGGAAGGAATTTTGGATCAATCTATTGGTTAGAAATAAACTAATGAAGTAATTATTGAATTTATTTCCATTTAAATAAAAATGCCAAAATACTTAACAAGGGTAACAAGAATTAATAAGAACCCATACTAAGGCTAATTTAAAAGGAAAGTGGCTTGAGTTTTATGGTTAAATTGATAGGAGACACCATAAAAATTTATAAAATACTTGCGAATTTCTCAGCAAGTAAATTAAATTCGCAAGTATTATTTCTACCGATTTTTTTCCGTAGATATCTCTGCAGGTATATTTGAGTGCAGATTTAAAAATATATACTAAAAAAATAATCGCACGTACATTTTTCTGCGAATTTTTGTCGCAAGGAGAACTTAAAATAAATCATTCCCTTCCCTTAAGACATAGAACATTAGCAGCTCTAAAAACACCTAGAGCCAACAACGCTCAAAACACTATACTATGTTTGGTTTGATGGAGGAGAAAGGGAAGGGATGGATATGAGGGGATGGAAAGGGATGGAATGGTACGAGGTTACCTCGTTTGGTTTAGTTTGAGCGGAAGGAAGGGGAATGATTTTTAATGATCATTTGTTTTTGTTTAGGAGGGGAAGGGAGGAAAGTTAATAATCAATTTACCATTTTATCTTTACATGTTAATATATATTTATTTACTTATACAATTTATTTAAATTAGTTTTCACTCATGAAAATTAACCACTCTTTATATTTAATTAATCAAAACAATTATTAAGGTACTTCTCTCATATAATTTATTTAAATAATAAAAAAAATAAAATTTATATGTAGCTTAATTTCACAATGTTTAATTTATACTAAACTTACCATCGTAATCCAACTTGTAATTGACAAAACATCCGAAGAGCAAAGGAGGAAGAAAGTATTGGTTAACTAAATTGCCTCTAGAGAGCAGAGGAAAAAGTTGAGAAGCCATGCATTTTAACTTATCAGGGGTATGGATGGGAATGTAATAAAATTAAGGGGGTAAATTAGTTATAATTTTTTGATTCCCCCCAAAACCCCCCCAATTTGGAGGGAATCAAAATAAGGGGAGGGGAGGGAATGCTGGGGTATATTTTGAGTTTCCTCCCCTCCAAAAATTTAAACCAAACAAAGGGAGTGATTATTTTTCATCCCTTCCCATCCCCTTCCCCCAACCAAACAAGCCCTATCATCAGCTTCCCTTTCCCTTCCCACTACCAGGTTCCTAACCCTAAGTTGGTAAGCCACAATCGGTGCCTCTGACCGTGAGTTGTGCTTCCCTTTCCCTTCCCACTATCAGATTTCCTTCCCCTTCCCAGTTCCCATTCCCATCTTCGCTGAATTACGCTCCCTGATTTACACTGATTTACGCAGACGAGTTCGCCGAGTTTTTTCCATCTTCGACGGCGACGCTCTCAATTCTCAGTCTTCCCCATTTCGCTTGTAGGTAGTCTCACTTCTCAGACTCTCGACGTCGAATGCATGAGCTTCTTAGACTCTCACTTTTGGTTTTTATTGATGTCATGGACTGATAGAATGGCTTCGGATCTTAGCAGAACTGGTCCCGTGGAAAGAGAAATTGAGCAGGTATCTTCAGAAGCTTACTCGAATTTTAGCTAGTATTAAGATTTGTTATAGTCTACAACTGAGCGAAGCAGGAAAGAGACTAAGGAAGCAGAACAAATGGAAAACGTCTCTGCCGGTAACTTTTCTACCACGACCAGCTAGAATTGTATTAGCTGAAGTAAGTCTCAAGTTTCATCTTTTCTTCGACTGGGACTGGTGTTTATATTGTACGTGATCTTCCAAAGGCGCCCATTTTGGAGGATTCATTGCCCCCCTAGGTTACGAAATTCATATTTAAGCTCTACCAATGCTGGTTAAAGCTGCATTTTTTTTAGTTTTGAAATATAAGTGTAATGGATATGTTTTACTTTTTGGCACAATTTAAAGTACTTAATTACTTTAAGGTCCTGAGAGGTCGTAAATGATAGCTGTCAATGGTACTATTTAGGTTGTCATTTACAATCTCTTGGAACCTTACGGTAATTAATTCCCTTGTGTGGGATTTTTCGGTAATTCTCCCTTACCTTTTGGTTTGAAATAAAATGCCAAAACATTGTTCTGTTCTTCACATATAATGCTCGAATCCTAGCCTAATATTTTGTTCTAGTTCAAGCTTGATATAAGTGTATTGGTATATTGTTCTGTTCTTCACATATAGTACTTAATCATTAATTCATCCATCTTCTCCCAAATTGAACTGGTGTTTGAACTTGTAAATATATATTAACTTGTTTTGTTGATATTGTTTTTAGTTTGTTTAGTTTTTGCTTCACGTGGTCAGATTGATCCATCAGTATCGCCGGCTCATTTCACTTTTAGAGTCTAACTCAAAAGGCTTGTGGATTTCATATCCACAAGTAAACTTCTCAGAAGGAGCTATTACACTTCGGACTCATTTTATGACAGTAAATTACACCTATGTAGAGCAGAAAGAGTTTTTATTATATTAATTAATCTGCTTACTGCAGAAGAATGACTTGGTTTGGTAGCTGGCTGGAGACTTCTTTCTTCCTTACTCTTGTTTGTTTTGTTGTGGTCTCACATTGAAGAACGAGCTCATTAAGATTCAGATAACTGAATAAGAAATAAGAAGGGGGGATTTAGAGAGCTCATTAAGCTCATTAAGTCCATGGTCGACATTGCTATGCTATGTACAATGAAAAGAACAAACGAAAAAGGGTACAATTAGAAGATGTGAACTCTGTTGATTAAGAAAGAACTCTGTACACAATCAAATTTTGTTATACCATGTGATTGCATATGATTGATTTTTATGCATATTACCTCCACTTCTCTAACCACGCCAAAACAATATTATAATTTCCCTTTTGTTTTCATAACAAAACGCCAAAACATTTCTGGTTTCTCTCACTCTCACTCTCCATATATTATCCTCCAAGGTGACAGCCTGCTGAGCCTGGAATAGGTTGAGTGAGTTAAAGTCAAATGAATCAGAGAGGCAAATAATTAAGTTCTCAAGAGCAAATGGTAGTGCTTAGATGACATTGTTGAAAGAGTTTTTTCTTTTCCAAGGTGAATGTAGAGTATTGAAATATTTGAATGAGCATTTAAATCATTGAATGTGTGTATATTTTTTTGAAGGAGAATAAAAATTTCAGAGAGGAAATGGTTGTTCTGTACACTTGTAACACTGATTGCAACATTGGCATTTCTTTTTCACGTTTGAAATATGAAGTTTGAAATTTTTTTTTTTTTTGGTTTCTTGCTTGTTATAACTTCTGTTGTCAAGGTGATGAACGAATGTGTTTTAATTTAACAAGCATCAGTGTGAAGTGAGATGAAATGATAAACATACATGCAGTATTGAACTTTGACAAGCGATTGCTGCTGTTTTGGGGATTCGTCTCCCTCTCACTCTTCTGCAGTATTCAACTTTGATAAACATACATGCAGTATTCAACTTTGACATGCAGTATGAAATGATAAACATACATGCGCCGTCTCCCTCTCACTCTTCTGCATCTCCTGCTTTCTCTGTGTTCAATGCGCTTCATTGCCTTATGCTGCTGTTTTGGGGACTCATTAAAATATAAAGCATCAGATTATTGTGTTTCAAAGATAGAGGCAAGGGTTATAGCAAGTTACCTGTCTGATTAACTAAGACCTTTATGTGTTCAGCCCTTGCCATGATTGTGTGTGCAAGTAACATTGTGTTTCAGATTGTTTATTGTTTGAAAACCTTTGATAATTTTTAACATTTATAGATATGCCAATCAGGAACATATTTTGTTAATCTTGCATGTGGATTCACTCATGCTCCTTTCTTTGATAGGTTTATAAACCATTAAAACTTACTTTAGAGTTGGTAAAGAAAGAGATGGAGATCAGCAAGATCCAGTTGATGGGGCTTCAATATGCTGGGGTTAGGTTGATTATTTTAAATCGAAGGAAAATTTGTGGGCAGTATTAAGTTAATTAGTAGATATTGGCCCAAAAAAAATTATCAGCAGATATTTATTGGAGGCCAATAAGCCATAATCTCCCTCAAGACATTAGCTAGATCTCATTAAAGAAGAGAGGACAAAACTGGGTCATTATTGTGTGTTTGGTAAAACTAGGTACTTTTCGCAAGTTGAGGTAAATATGTGAAGAAGATTATCTCGTTTTGCGGAAAAACATTGTTGAACGTGATTTTTGGGAGGGGATCCCCAAACACCCCCATTATATTGTAAGGAACAACGTCTATATATCAACAATGAAATTTTTTAAAAAATACTACTTGAAAAGAGAAAAGATAAATAAGGATTGCCAAATCACATGTCAAAATATCCCATATCATTAGTACGAATTGCAATTTTTAAATTGGGTTAAAAGACGGTTTTGGCCCCTGAGTGTTGGGGCATAAGTTTCAAGACGAGATTAATAGCATGGGTTTCTGATTTAATAGCATTAGATTTAAAATTAACCACTTGAGTTTCCTATCTAACAATTTCAGTCCCCTTTGGCAAACCTTATGGAAAGTTTGAATATGCGTTCAACAGTATTTTTCTGTAAAACGAGATAATCTTTTTAACATATTTGTTTCGATTTGAGTAAAATTACTTCTCTACCGTGTTTCTAAACGGGTCATTTAACTTGCAAAATCAAACTCATCCAAGAAGTTTTTCAAGGCATAAGTTTCAAGGAGAAATTAACATCATTATAGATTTCTTATTTAACAACATTAGTTGAAAATTAACCCATTGAGTTCCCTGTATCAGCTTCAAAATTTCAACTGCCAAATTCAAATCTACCAAGAAAAATTTCAACGCACAAGTCTCATGACAAAATTAATAACATATGTTTCTCATATAATAATATTATATTCAAAAGTAACAATTTCATATTCCGCAACTTCAACTTCCAAAATTAAACCCACCCACAAGGAAAATTTTAAGGCACAAGTTTCAAGGCAAAATTAAAAGCATGTGTTTCTGATTTCACATTGAAAGTTAACCGCTTCAGTTTCCTATTTAACAACTTCATGGCTTTTAATGAGGTAAGTAAAGTGATGGAAAAGTGGTGGGAAACGCTTTCACGATTTATGAGGTAAGTATATGAAATAGATTATTTTGATTTACAAAAAACACTATTGAACGTATGTTTAGAGAGTCCAAACACCCTCTCAAACATAGACAAAGCAAAATGGGGGATCGATAGCTATGGAAATAAAACATTTTTAGAAAAAATGAGCTAATTAAAAGAGTGTAAAAATTTTAAAAAT
>JANTPZ010083520.1:0-31521 GCA_025593235.1 Vachellia pachyceras | reverse complement strand
CGAATCCCATTCATACACTTAACACAGGGACATAAATACATCCCATTTTTGCTAGTCGCATTTCTTTTAGCAAATTCAATAAACTCTTCCACACCATTTTCATATTCATCACTAGTTCTTAGCCATTCATCCAAGTACGATCCATTTATTAAACCCTAAACCAAATCATATAAAAGTGGGTTTATGAATGAATAATTGGATATCATCGAAACTCGTATAATTTTGAAATGTAAAAAATTTAATAAACCAAATCATAAAACTTTAATAAAACAAATTATAAAAATTTAATAAAACTTTGATAAAATAAATCATAACAATTTTGAAATACTGTCTTTTTTATTTGTATTATGTTAAAACTATTTAAAAATATTAATTTGTCTTTCTAATCTAATTGTTACTCTCTCTAATTTAGTATAAATAACACCTTTTTTGGTATTTTGTCTATGAGCATAAAAATTTTCAAAGTAACTATCACAAATATATAACTCATTTATCAAATCCACCTATCCTAACCCGGTTTCCTTTCCTATCTTGGTCGCTGGAATTTTTTTTCTTGAAAAACTTCTTCTTCTAGCTATTTCAATGGCGTAAAAATGGCAATTCCCAAACAGAAAACTTGCAGAAAATCCATTTTTTTATCCTCAACCACATGAATCCAAGTATATATATAGAATATTACAACCGCAATAATCACAAAATTATTCATATATATATATACGCACAAAAAGTAGAAAAAAGTGAGCTTATTCCCAAAAATTTTGAACATGCTTGCTTTTTGCGGTCATATTTGTTTCAAGATAAGCACAGATACAAACTTAAGCTCACAACTAGATCCATAGCTATGTACAAGAACGGAAACACAGCAAAACCCACGAAAACATTCACATTCATACTTAAAAAAGTAGACATATATGCATGTATAATGAAATGGTAAAATGGGGAAGAATGAAACCTGTGTAAGGAAACTAGAAGGCAAAGAAGCAGAAAAGAGAGGCGACGGAGCGGCACTATCACGACGGACAGCAGGGAGAGGGCAAGCAACGTTGGCGGCGGAAGGGGGAGAGCGACATTGCGCACGTGGCGGACTGGGAGAGACCGGACTTACGGCATCGACCGGCGTTACGCGCGAAAGGGGAGAGCGGCCGACCGGAGTTGCTGGAGCTAGCGAAGAGAGAAGCTGGGGGTGGGGGTGGTGAGGCAGTTTCAGAAGGAGGGAGGAGGTATCGCGCACGTCTGGTGGCTAATGGGTCCCTAAAATTAAAAAAGGGCGCCACCTAGGGCACCGTAGGCTGAACCTAGGGCGCCCTTTCCTCAGAAAGGGTGCCTTAGGGCGGCTCCTTAAAAAATTAGGGCGACCCTATGGCGCCCTTTTCAGAATAAAGGGCGCCATAGTATTACCTAAGGAGCCGCATTTTTTTAATAGGGTGCCTAAAGGTCCTGCCCTTACCTTTTTACTCCATTTTTTAGAAAAAGGAAGTGAATTTCATTAGTGTAGTAGTGTGGATCGGATCAATGGATGACGAACGCGACTCCATGTATCTGGCGACAAACTCTTGGAAAGAAGACAATGATGAACATGACCTCCTTGTTGTTTACTGTTTCCCTCAGATCTGCTGGGGAAGAAGATGACGGCTTACAAACGTGGCTCCTCAGATTTGCTGGGGAAGAAGACGATGGGGAAGGCAATGGTGGATGATAGTGGCAACGGCAACGGCGACCCCCACCCCCACTCTCCGGCGGCCGCTTGCTCGTCAAATTATCTTCGCAACAAGAGAGTGGGGATAAAAAAGATAATAGGATATTTTAAAAGATATGGATATCCACATAATATATTCATAAGCTGTATAACCCTGTGTGTCATTCAAAATTTATACTACTGGCGTTGTTAATATAAATATTGATATTCTAGATTAATTGATATTAATGTGGTTTATAACCTCGAGAAAATTTAAAATATCATAAGAAATCATACTGGATGTTTTTTCAATTTAATGAAATATCTATGTAAATGATGTGGCACAAACATATATTTGAGTAATTTCAAAGTAATGAATTATTCACATGCAGTAAGATTGTAGGTGTCTACATTGCGGGCAACATTGTAGTATTGCTACATATAAATAATGAATACATAGGGAGAATAAATTGAGAGCAAGGCAATGTATAACTACAGAAGAAGCAAAAGTTAGGGCCAATTTGGATTGCTAAAAGTCAGTCCACCGAAATGGAAAATCACCACTTTTCTAATGGAGACGGCTGTTTGGTTGACAAATCCTTCAGGAAGCTGAATTTAAGGGGTGGTCAATTTTCCGGCGCATAAAGGAAAATTGGTGGAAACTGATTTTTATTTACTCTAAAAAAAGGTCAAAGATTATGCTGCCCTTAGTTTTTCTTCTTGCTTCATTGTATGTTTCGTCTTCTTTGTCTTTGACAAATACAAAGTTCTAGAAATAAGTTACTTTAGCCATACATAGACTATTAGTAACACGGTTATACAAAAAATGTTTAAAATTTTGATAGTTTTAACGAGATGTAAGTTATAGTTAACTAATGGTTAAGGGTAAAGTTATTTAAATTTAAAATATTCATAACGTACCTATTATGTATATATGGTTAAAAATATAAGATTATATGTTCTTCCAATAACTTTGAAGTTATTTAAATTTCATTAATATATATAGTATATCGGTTAGAATCTCATTTTTTTCTTCAAATATATATTTGAAATATCATTTTCTATATTTTGTTAAAAAGGGTAACATGATCATTTTAAATATTTTTGTACCTATTTTACCACTATTTTAATCCAATTAAACATAAATTTTCTTATCAACCCATTTTTCATTCAAGTGCCTATGCTCTTTTCTATTCCCATCAATTCTTTACTCCAAACTGACCCTTGAAAAAGAAAAGTCAAATAATTTGAAAGCAATGAATGAATGGAAATGTAATGAGATATTTGCAAGAAAATGAACATAGCATAGGGATGCTTGTCATGTCTGTTTCTATAATGTCCCATTTGGTACGCGGAATTGATTTTGATGGAATTGGAAGTGTAACTGGAAGTGGAAGTGAGATTAAAAATATATTTGGTATGCTGGAAAAATGGGGTATTATTTTAATTTAATATTTATGTTTATAATGTCAAAAGACTAGTATACCCTCCAAACAAAAAAATCTCTTCTTCCCCCAAAAATATCTCCTATTGATTTACTTTGTTATTATAAAACTATGCTTATAAACATAAAATATTGCTCATGTGCTATATACTATTCTATTGCTCTCTCTCATATTATTTGCCTTAAATTTATAACATGTTATTAGTACGAGATTCTAGCCAATTGTAGTTATGTTCGTCGCTGTGAATGGTGGGGTTCAAATAATTTGAACCATATGTTTCTTGGAAAACAAATCATATATTGAGTGAGAACGAGAGGAACAAAATTTCCAGATGAGAAAAGAAAAACCTTTTGAACATGTGAATATGCGATTTTGAACCGTCTTTGCTATATTTTCCTTTATGATTTTGGTCTTGCTGTAGTTTTCTGTGAATGTATACAGATCTGCATATATTTGTGTGCGCTTTTGTTTGATTTCGAGCTTCTCACTGGCTACTTACCGGAGGAGAAAGCCTTCAAATTCTCTAAAGCTTCATAACACGTTTTGGCCCAGCGCCCCTTCATATAGACCAAAACGGCGTCGTTTTGGCTCTCAACAGGTCATTTCACTTAAATTTCTCAGAACTAATTTTCAAAAAAGCTAAATTAAAAAATTCTGATTTTGGATGTCTTTTGAAATGTGTTACGCTCATTTTTGGGACTTACAATTCACGGATTGGGCCCTTTTTCCAGAAGAATTGTTTTGGGCTCCTATTCTTAATTTTTGGCCAGTTGTGAGGGAGTCATAGAAATATTTTGTTCCAGAAATTTAAAAAAATTACAAATTGGACCTGGTTTTTCTGACAAGACTATTATTTTTAATTCTCATTTGGGCTCCTTTGAGTTTTATTGATGAAACCTTTAGTTTAATTTGAAAACATTTGAGCCATACGATTTGGGAGAAATTGTTTCCCTGTTTGAGCCTTTTTGGTTCTGTGCTATGCATTTGGGTTCTTATTTTTTTTTATTAATGGACTTGTTCTCTAAATCCTTATTGTAGAAATACCTGACTTTGCAAACTTAGAGATATTTAGCGATGTTATTAAGATGAGGAGTTAATAAACCTTGTATTCTTTTTTTCCTTATCTAGATTTTGTTCCACTAGTTATTTCTAGAAAGCTCTTTTAACAAGTCATCGTTTGGAAGTGTATCTATAAATATTGTACCATTTTTTCTTCTACTAGGTTATTATCCCACTGGGCTTTTCTAAAAAAATCACTAATTAGAAAATATGATGAACAAAATTCATAGAGACAGAAAGATCACCTAACTTTATTCATTAGCGTGCCCATGTTTGCGTGCGTGTGATACATCTTACCACTACGGTTGTATTTTTTTTCTTCCACTTGAAAATATGTACATCTTTAATTTTTAGTAACAATTTTTGAATTGCTAGTGAGACAATGAAGCTCATTTTAGGAGTTTTTGTTCAATTCGTCATAGGAATATCAGGGCCAAACACTCTCATTAAAGCAAGGTGATGTATAAGTATTCTTCAACCATATCATTACATTTCTATTCTTTTTGAAGTAGTCTACCTGCCAATACTGATGATTTTAGCCTGTTCTTATGATTAGATTAATCTCCCATCTAGCCTTTTCCCATTTATTGATATCACATATGTTGAAGATAACTACTCAGAATGTTTTGACCAATTTGGGATGCTTGGAATACATTTAGGGGGTAACAAAAAGATGTCTATCGGACTTCCACAACAAGAATTTTTTTGAGTAGAAAATGGAATTCATAAATAAAAATATGTACAGGAGTTTAGTAAGGTATGGTTACAAGCAGAAATCAAACTAAAAAAAGAAAATCAATCCAGAGTGATATTCATGAGAGCATTGTTGGCCTGGATGATATAATTCACATAGGCAATAGTTTCATTTACAAGATGATGAACTTGAATTGTTTCCGGCCTGAAAAGCTGGCGATTCCCAAGATTCCACAACCTCTAGCATAATGTTCCAAAGATAACGCATTAGAAGCGTTAGTTTGGGTCTTGTGTTAGGTTATCCTTAACCTAATCATCGAAAAGAGAGTGCAAGAAGGGTGTTAGTGAGTAGCTTGGGCTATCCTTAATCACTACTGTGGTCCAAGCTAGCTTCCAAAGGGGGCTTTTGTCATTCCACATTTCCACTGATATGCATTAGCCGATTTAACAGTAAAGACACCTTTTTCTGGAAACATAGATTGCTAGGGGGTTCTGTTCCTGTTGGAGACGGGAGGCTACTTGCTGCAATATGTTAACTGGCAGAAGGTTATCAAAAGAATCCCAATGCCACCTCCCATCGGCGGTAACATAATTGACAATGGGCTTTAGGAGATCTGCTTCAATAATTGAGGCAAATGCCATTATAACAAGCTCATAAAAAATAAAATATACACAAGATTTATTATCTCTCTTGTATTAATGAAACATATAACAAACATGTAGCGGCAAAAAATATATTACCTCTTCCAATTGTTTTTCTTTCTTATGCGGGATCCAAGATCAATGATAATAGTGAAAGAAGTGGTGATGAAAGAGGGGAAGATTGAGAAAGTTAATCATAAGAGTGAGTTGCAGGTAACAATCACAGAGAGAGACTTAGTGAGGTGGTGACGTCACGTGGGGGAGAATGAATTTGGGAGAAGCAAAGCAGCGACAGCAAGTAAAGCAGATATGTTGCCTGCTCGGATGGTGCTAATTATGAGCTTACAAATAGATAAATATAAAAGTATGTTGGGTGAACAAATTATTGTTTGAGAACAATATGTTCACATAAGCAGATACAAAATCCCTCTCACATACTAACATATACAATAACATATACAATGACAGTTAATAAGCTTGCTTTTTATTTCAGAAGCAAAACAACTTTTTGCGACTTTATTTAAGACTAATTTATTATTTATATAGTTAACATGGATATATTTATGTGATTTTAAGAGTAAAAACAGACGCGTTGGACATGTCAAAAGTGTCCTCTCAAGAATATCCTTTAAAAGCATCCCTCCTTCTCCATTTAAAAAAAGCCATCTCCTTCCTTTTTCTTCGTTCTAAAAATAGAATGAGCCCACCATAGCCTGAGTTCTTACTCTTAAAAGCAAAAATTATTGAGTTGTCAATTCATAAACCATCCGTTTCTACTTGCATGGTTTCAATGGTAAAAACTTTTTCTGAGAAATGTTGGGGAGTTTTGGCAAAATCATGGTTTATCACACACACACACACACACACACACATTCTTATGTTGCTAAGCACACGTGGAAAATACAAGTGATGATAGTGGGGACAGTGAAGCACTGAAATGGTGGAATGTGGAAGAAGATACGTACCAAGGAAGTTTGGCATTGCTCAAAGCCTCAAGAACAGAGGAAACAAAAGTGAGCATGATTTGAGGTGATTGGACAAGAAAGAGAGAGGTTTGATTCTCTGGTTACTCTGGTTTGAAGGAGTGAGACACCTAGATATTTGCCAAGCTAGTCGGTCTTCTGGAAGCCTAGCTGATTGCAAATGGCATTGCCTTCTTTGAAAACAATATCTTGGTTTTGGTAGCACTGACACAATGCCCGAAGGAGCTTATGGATTAATCATTGATGGATATAGTCTAGCAGACTGCAAAAGGCTAACATGGAACTTTTAGTACACAGACTCAACATTGAACTCATCAAAGTCTGTCATTATTGTTTGGTCCTCTACTCGCTGGTTTTCTGGTACCAAACTGCCATTCTCCAAATCTAACCCAATTTCCTCTGCTACCTGCAACTAAAACCAATTAAGTCGATAATCAAGATTAATCACAATGGATATAACAAAAATGCCCTTTTAACATTATTTTTTTACTCACTCTATGACACTAGTTCATCATAAAATATGCAATAATGGCCACATGACTTAAACAAAAACCTCTAGAATGATAAGGGATATTATAGTTAAATATGCACTTATCAAGAGCTCTAAACTAAGATTCTCCATGGTTGCAAATACTGATGACGGGGGAGATTTCACCGAAACTTTAAACCATTACACCAAATCCAAGGTTTTTTTCTTTTTTTCATTCATTGTTTACTTGTTATTTCGAATCCAAACCCCCGCAAATGTTTTCTTGATTTATTTTAGTCTTTCTTTGATTGGGGAGTTTTAATTGTTATTTTTTAAGCTGATTGTTGAACTTCTGTCGCTAATTTAGTGAAACATGACCTTATAAAAAGGTGTGACACACTAGGAAGTAAAATAATAAAAATATATTGGAAAATATTTCTATTTTGATCCTTACATTTATACTGCATATTAGACCTTGGGTATTTCAAAAATTCATTATCTAGCATATAAGATATACTGTATTGTTGTGTAAGCAATCACACATGTATGAATTTTCAGGATGTGGATGGCATAATACATAGCTGTATTACTACCAAAATGCCATGACACAACCAACTAATCTTGCATGAAACAAAATTAAGAAACATATTGATAAGTTCTTCACTTTATATTGATATTGAAAACTTAAAACTCAATAGAGAAATATGAACAATAAGCAAGTGAAAGAGCATAAGTACATAAGCTCTCTTGTGGAGTAAAGTTATTGTCAAAGAAAACAAAAAGTTACTCCTCTTGTCCTTAATGTAACATATAATTGGAGAGTTGATCTTGATCCTAAATGTAAAACCATTTCTAATTATTTTCCAAATAACTCTCCTAAAAAATAATCAAGTAAGAAAAGGATGGAGGGAATGAAGAAAGATGATCATGATGTTGTTGGAAAAAACTGACATATTAACTAATTTAACTATGATTCTAAAACACAACGAAACAATTTTATATGTTCATGGGCGAGTGTATTTCTGGCTTCAGTATGAAAATTCAAGATTGAAAGAAAATAAAGGTTGATGGTGATTTACCTATGAAAGGGGATTATTTGATTTTTCTTCGTTTAGTAGAAAACTTTTCCTCGTCCTCATTAGTCATAATGTTGTCTTCTCTTGATTCTTTAACTTCACAGGATCTCTTTCCAAGAGCATGAAGATGGTGTTGGGAAGGCATTTCACTGCTACAACTAGTACTGCACACATCCATTGATGATATGTACCATTGTGCATAATCCTCCTCATTTATCACACACCACCCACACTCGCTTATCACAAACTTGTTAGTCTGACTTTGCAAATCAACTTCACCTTCGCATTGTACTTTCTTTATGCGCTTATATGTTTGCGTGTAAACTATGAATTCAAGCTGGTCATAGGAAACTGTGAAATTGACGCTGGGAAAACATATCATCAACATCTTATTGGGGTTGTCTTGGATCAAAGTTCTCCAGGAGCATTCATTTTTGAAGAATTCATCTTGTGAAGTTTTATAAATCAATGAAAATTTTCTAAGGAACACATCTTCACTATATAATGGAAGGTCTAGGTCTTGTAGCACAAAGCAAAGGGAGATTCCCCACCTTACACTTGTACCACAAAGATGAGAGATGTCTGGTTTTATAGATACAATGGAGTCAGAAGCTACAAACCCACCTGTCACATTATGATGATACCGATCATTATCTTTACGTGAGATTGCTCTCTCACAAATTTGAACAACATGATTATCTTGATAAACATCAACTTCATGGAGAAATTGGACATTTTGATTATTGAACCAAGGTGGGATGTCACTCTCCCGCAACCACCAAACTTTACAATCTAGGTTACACCAAATCCTTGATCGAGCGGATTTCAAAGATTTAATGAAAAATGATAGAAATTCAGAAAAAGATAATGGTTGCATTGACTGACAAGCAAGTGTACATATATGATCTAGGTTTGGCGGAAGATCTGGCAAATATTTGAGATATGGACAATAACTCAAATGAAGATGAGATAGAAGAGAAAGATCAGCAACACAACGAGCAGAAAGATGGGTAAATTTGTTTCGGCATAGTTCAAGTTTCTCTAAGGATGATAAGCAACCAAGATCCTCTGGAATCGACCCATCATAAAGATTACAATAAGATAAGTCCAAAGACTTCAATGAGGAAAGACGTGAGAATGAAGGAGGAAGAACCCAACTTCCATCATTTACATTGCTGAAATCATTACCACTGAGACTGAGAACCTCCAATGATGGTAAGCAACCAAGATCATTTGGAATTGATCCACATCTGAGATTGCAACTTCTCAAAACCAATTCCTTTAGTGATGCTAGATGTGAGATGAAAGAAGGTAAAACTAATCCAGTAGGAGCTTCATGAACACCAAACCCTAATGCCCTTTGAACTGGGCAAAGCAGGCTTCTAACAAATGAATTGAATGTTGCATTTTGACCATTACATCCATTCGAATATAGTTTCTTCAAATTTTGTAGGTTAATGATGGATGAAGGTATTTCTCTTCTAGAAGTTCCACTTAAATCAAGCTCCTCTAAACATTTGTTTTCATCAATATTTTGTGGTAAGGAGGAAAATTTTGTTCAACCTAAAATATTGAGAACCTTTACGGATTTCAAATTACTAGTGGAGCTTGGAAGACAGACAAGATTCTTGCAGTTTTCCACATCAAGAACCAACAAGCTAGTCATATTTTCCCCAAAATTTGGAAGCTTCTTAACTTTTAAGCACCCACAAAGGATCAATTTCTTTAGTGAATCCATTTCCATCCTACCTGGAAGACCTGTAAGATTCTCGAAATCTTTTAAATTCAGTACAACAAGTTTCTTATGTTGTCCAAGCGATGGATGAACTTCAACAAGTTTTATGCAACCCTCAAGAATTAGTTGCTCAAGGTTGGGTAGCATTGAGAAATCAGGAGTTCTTATGAAATCTTTAGAATAGCTTAAGTCAATAAACTTTAACATTCTTGACATCTGCCCCAAAAAATAAAAGTCTAAGTAGATTAGCTTTTCAAGAAAGAACTATATAGTTTGTTATATTTCGTAAGGAAAAAGGAAATAAAATGTCTTACTTGTGTTCTCCCCCAAAGTTGTGTGATTCTGCTATGATGCATTCTAAGGAGCACAAGTTTATCAAGATGATCACTGCTGGGTAAAGATTTCAAAGGATAAGCTTTCCACTCAAGAATTTTTAATGAACTGGGAAGGAGTTTGAGACCTCGAGGAAGGTTCACACTACATAATATGATAAGTATTGTAAGGCTACACATCATAGAGAATGCTTTAGGGTCCCAATTTGCTTCATATGGTGAAGGTGATTGAAGCTGTATAATTTGTACCAAATCAGTGCCTTATAAAAGAAAAAAAGCAATACTGAAAAATGAATGAGGAATGATATTGATCAATACAATTTTTAAATCACAGCAAACTATAATGCATATCTTTAAATAGAAGCTACTTACTTTGTTTTTGGACATCACATGATCAATGTCTTCCAGTGACCATAACCTACTATGTTTGCCAGCATCATTAGGTGATTCTCTTAGAACAATACTCCTTCCCATTTGTTGAAGGATATCATGCATACCCAAAAGACATAAACCGCTATTACTATAATATTCTGTTAACAAGCATTTCTCAACAAGTTCTCTTATTCCAAGTGTTGGATAAAGATCACCACATATTTTAAATATTTGTATCACTTGGTCTTTGGTCATTCCCTTAAAAAAACAAGCTACATCTAAAAATATTTTCTTTTCTATATTGCTTAATGCATCATAACTGATTCTAAGTCTCTTTAGAAGATTATCTGGTGGAAACTTTTTAATTCTCTCCAGAGCTTCTTTCCACTCAAGTTCACTTCTTCCACAAAAATAGGAACCCAACACTTGAAGAGTTAAAGGAAGGCCTTGAGCATGGTGGACGATGTCTTCACACAACTCCAAATAGCCTTCTTTAGGTTCATCCATTTTAAAAGCCTTCTTACAGAAGAGTTGTAGAGATTGATCATTATTTAACAATTTCGCCTTGTAAATTTCAAATTCTCCATGCTCTGTCAATACATGCATATTCTTAGTTGTGACAATTACTCTACTCCCAACGCCCATCCAATCTTGCTTTATACATAGGTTCTCTAGTTGGTTTATTTCACTTACATCATCCAACACAACTAGAATTTTTTTGCTGCATAGGATGTTTCTCATTATATTTTTTCCTTCATATGTTTCATCAACCTCCATGCCTTTTATCTTTAGTTTTAAAAGTAGTTTTCTTTGCAAGGCAACCAAACCCTTAGCTTCAGAGATTTCTTTCACATTAGCAAGGAAACAACTAACATTAAATTGGGGAAATATTCTATCATATATGATTCTTGCAAGAGTTGTCTTTCCAATACCAGTCATACCCCATATTGCTATTAAGCGAACATCATTAGAAATTCCAATCTTTAAAAGTGAATTCACTTCTTCTACTCTTGATTCAATGCCAACGAGCTCATTGTTGAAACAATATGATAATTTAGGACGTACCTTTGCCCATACTTCTTCTGAGATTTCTTCAATGAGTTTTACTTCATGCCTATACAGAGAAAGGAATAAGAAAAATGTTATTTAATATTTCTTAACTAGGGAAAATTCAAGTTTTCATTATTTTCTAAATTTGATGATCCAGACAAAATGTTGGTACAAGTAGAAATTTTAGCTCAGGGAAGATAACTGTGATAAAATATCAATGTGGTAGTCATTTTTATAGCATACCACTTTATACCAATAATGTAGTTAAGTATATGACTACTTCATTAAATTGACATTGGAATACAGATGTCGAAAATAAAGAAAGAAAACCAATAATATATGCATATGTGTGTACACGTTATATATGGGCGTGTGTTAATATATCATATAGATACATACATGCATACATATATCTCAACAAGATTTATTGTTTTTGGTAAAACTTAACTTGGTGAGGATTCTAAAAAATATTCCATAATGTACAATGTGGGACAATTTTCACCCATGATACTTGGTCTAGTGGTGGACAAGATAGATCACGATGTGGGCTTTGTTCAAATCCCTCCTTACTAAAAAAAACTCAATTCAAATTTATTAGTTACTTAAATATTTGCTAATATGATTTAGAAAAAGTGTCAGAACTTGCATGTCCTATAGGTTATAAAAACAAAAAGAGGGGACGATTTTCAAGTGTAGCCATAGGTGCAAAAAACTGTTGCTTTTTTTGGGTCCAATGGAATATGTAATTTTGAAAATGTTGCTGATGATTTAAGGTAACTGTTATAGTACTTTAAGTTGAACTTTTTAATTAGTATCATAAAGTGAAAAATATTGTAGTGTCTCTGTGGGTCTATATATGTGTAAGTTTATCCACATGCTCTTACTATCAAGTGACATATGAATTCCTTAATTCTAGACTCTTCTTGATGTAACAAATGGCATAATTATATTGAATGGAGTGTTATATAAAACATATATATAAAAGAAAAATGAATATACAATTTGGTATTGCCTGTTCCCGTTTGGGGACGCAGTAGAGAAGTACTTTTACGCAAGGCGAGGTAAATATGTGGAGGAGATTATCTCATTTTACGAAAAAACACTGTTAAACGTGCTTTTGGAAAGTAAACAAACTTTTTCAAATAAACACTTTGTCCTTCTCTTCTTCTTCTTCTTCTCTCTCTTTTGAAAGGATAAAATTATGCTGTTGGATTCTTGATTTCTTGCCGCCAATTGATGAGTTGATTTATTCTCCTTGGTGCTAGGGGGAGCACATAGCCGTAACCCATGAAGCTCGCCCAGACCCGGGAAAAATTCCCCGGGTTGGGCCCGCCCATCGATGGCCCGTCACGGGCAGGCTGAAAACCCGCCTATCTAAATAATAACGGGCGGGCTACGGGCATGCCAACGGGTTGCCCGTCCACCCGTATATATTTAAAAAAAAAATCTTGAAACTCCATTCCTAAATTACCACTTGCCATTAAGCATCGACTGTAGTAGCCCCACACCACATATTTCCTTTTTCATTTTTCAACCTCATTCGTCCGTGCCCTAGCTCAGCTTCTCATTTACCCTGGATTTGTCCTGCTCATCTGTCGGAGCTCTGTTTTTGATCTAGTAATCTTCGCTTGCATCTCTGTTTTCGAGCTCAACCTAGCACAACCTTCCATTTTCGTCTTCATTTTGCTCTGCTCGACGGTGTCATCTACTGCTGCTCTTCAAGTCTTTGGATCTTCGTCGTCGCCATCGAGTCTTTGTCGCACTTCACGTTTAATCTTTACGAGATCATATAACCCTTACTAGCTCCAGCTTTTCTGCTATTTTACACACTGAGCTATTCGATTTATTGCAGCATCAATCAATCCTTTCGACAACATATTGACAACCCTCGAGAAGCCTGGAGGCAGTCATTTTGGCAAGTACTATAGTTTGCTGACTGTCGACGATCCTAGAATCTGTAAGCGATTTCTCATGTCACTGACTTTATGGTTGCTGAGGAAAATGTTGGAAGATGGACAGAAGAAATGTTTTAATCTTTCGTTGATTCTGTCTCTTTACTTGGTTCGATATAAATGTTGTCTTATCTGTGTAGATATATGGATTCAACTTATTGGTTGTTTGCTTGTTGCATTTCTTGTGAATTCGTTGGAGTTCATCCCGCCTTATTGAATTTATGCTCGCATTGTAGATAGGCTTCCTTACTCTATTAAGATACTTCTGGAATCCACAATTCGTAATTGCGATGAGTTCCAAGTGAAGAGAAATGATGTTGAAAAAATTATTGATTGGGAGAATACCTCTCCTAAACTGGTAGAAATTCCTTTCAAGCCTGCGAGAGTGCTTCTGCAGTTGTGGGGTTTGCAGTTGCAGGCACAATCACTCTTGTTTTGTGAGCTTATTTGAATATTATGCCTGGTATAAAATGAGCTCTGGATATAAAGTTCAAGATTTTACTGGTGTTCCTACTGTTGGATGTGTGTGTGTGTAGTTTATGTTTATATATGGATGTGTATGCAACTTTTGAATTTTGCTTGTGCGCAGGTTCCATTTGATCTGATCATAGATCACTCAGTTCAGGTAGATGTGGCAAGACCAGAAAATGCTGTGCAAGCAAAGTTGGAACTTGAATTCAAGAGGAACAAGCAAAGATTTGGTTTCCTCAAATGGGGTTCAAAGGCATTCAATAACATGCTTGTTGTTCCTCCTGGATCAGGGATAGTTCACCAAGTGATCATATCATTCGTGAAGCACACATAGTTGAAATTATCTTTAATTCATGTGCAAAGTTGTTTTTGGTTAGTTTTCCACATGTGGTTTTAGATTTCTCTTTTCTCTTCTGAATCAAGTTTTGCAATGCAAAAATTGCAGATTAATTTATAATATCCTGATAGAGTTGTGTTCAATAGAAGTGGTATGCTTTACCCTGATAGTGTAGTTGGGACCGACTCACATACAACTATGATAGATGGCTTGGGTGTTGCTGGGTGGGGAGTTGGTGGAATTGAAGCAAGGATATTGCTGTTTTTTTCTTTTTTTTTATATACATTAACGGGCTGCTCGTTACCCGCAAAAACCCGCCCATATATTTGCAGCCCGTTTAAGAATGGTTAAACGGGTTGAGGTACGGGTATGGGCTAGCCCGTAACCGTGTAATTTTAAACCGGCGGGCTATGGGTTGGGGCACGGGCTGTCCAACCCACCAATTGCTCACCCCTGCTTGGTGCGAAGTTCATATATAGTAAACTAGATTATCAATTGACTAATAATCAATTACAATATTTCATGTTTAATTTTGCAATTTTAATAATTAATTTCAAACCTTGAATATGAAATAGTAACATAAAGAGGCCAATGGCAATAGTTTTAAACTATTAAGAGTGAAATTTTATATATGGTATCTTTCTAGAAAACCCAAAAGAAAACATGTAGGCGCACAAACACAGAATTATTCTTCCTCTCTGGATTGGTGTATTTGCTGTGAAAATATAATTGAATTTAGGTTCAAAATATTATTTCAATAAATAGCAAATAACAAAAGTTTTGATAATATGTTGCATAAGAAAAGAATCAGTGACAGAATTACCAAAAGGTTAAACTCTACAATATCTAAATTTCTTCAACAAAAAATATTATATATTAAGCAACTAGTAATAATTCTTGATTTTTGCAATTCAGTGAAAAGCTTCTTTATGGAAACCAACTAACACCTTTTACAAATAGCTAATTCAACTATTTTCTTTTGTTTTTTTCCAAATAACATATTCCTTGAATTGTTAAAAAGGCGTATCAAAACTCACGCGGCATCCATATATCAATACAAATACAAAACTTACTGATCTGTAGAGTCATAGCCAGATACATTTGCAACTTCTTTTAAGGCATCTTTCCATCTTTGCATTCTCTCTTTGTTATCAGCAAATCTATCACCATGTTTTTGAAGGGCAAGAGCAACGGTCCCTCTTTGATGACGCACATCAGATGGATCAACCTTATAGAAGATTGGGATAACTTGTCTACCCAAATATTTCCTAGCTTCGAGAATCCTTTGAAGTTCATCCAAACACCAACTGGAAGAAGCATAACTTTCAGAGAGAATAACAAGAGAGATGAGAGATTCATCAATTGCTTGGAGGAGTTGACTAGAAATAACCTCTCCTCTCTTGAGCTCATCATCTAAGAAAGTTATGAGACCTCTTTGTTTAAGAGCAGCATATAAGTGATCTGTGAAGCCTTTTCTAGTATCTTCTCCTCTGAAGCTCAAGAAAACATGATACTTCCATGGTTCTATTATCCCCGTTGTCGAGTTCATGGTAGAAGACGAAACATACAATGCTCAAGCAATAGGATTTAAGTTGTAAAGTAAAAAAAAAAATCAGCGACTAAGTGGTGGCATTAGGTACATGCTTTTCATTGAAACTTTCAAAGTTCAAACATATTGTCGTCTCTCTTTTTTTGCCAACCTATTGTCGTCTCATTCAGAAAGTAAATGCGAAACTATAGCTCTTTCCCCCTATTTGCAAGTCATTTTCAATATATTTTACACTATCCATAAAAAAAAAGCTCTAAATCATATTAACTATACCTTAAAATTAAAAAAAAGGTAAAATTATATATTTACATAAAAATAACATTTTCTCTCTTTCTTTCTTGTAAGTTTAATTTTGATTAGTTTTTGGATAGCTTCAAGTTGACTTGACTCTTAAATCGATGTCGATCGGAATTTTTTTTTTAAAAAAGGACCCTTTCCAAGTGTTCATGTTTTTAACTCAGCTAGCATTGGAATGGTGGGAGTCAGCGACACTAAATAATCCAACTTTTTCTGCTGGGTACTACCGACGATTATGCGCGATGATACCAACAAATCGGAATTAACTAGAAGTCCGGTCATAAGTAAATAAAATTGATAAAAATATTTACATTTTAATTATATGAAAATATTTTTTTAATACAAATCCATTTTTATAAAGTAGTCAACGTAACTGTTCATAAAATCATACATGAGATTCTTTCGAATTTTTATTTTATTTATCTTCTCTCCGATCACTTTTTTCTTCTCTCTTTCGTACGTGAACCTCCCTCCTTTCTTTCAACATTTAACACGCATCACGGAGGGACAAGACATTAAGCTGATCCTCTTTCTTATCTTTACTCTGTAGTAGCCTTGACCTCGGCATTAAACGAGCTTGTTTTATTATTCCCATTTTCCATGACCACTTCTTCCTTCTTCCATTACCTTCTTCCACCAACCATCACGAGTTGCAATGACTATGGGTTAATTTAAATAAACCGTGGTAGAGGTAACTTTTTGTTAGAATAACTTTTTGAAAAAGGAATTTGAATACAAGTTAAAAGATGTGATATGATTTATGTTTGAATAAATATTTGAGAAGTAAGTTTTAATGTAAATGACTTAAAATGACGTGAATCTCATTAAATAATACATACATATATCATTTTATATATTGTGATAAATTTATGGAAAATAAAATGATATAAAATATAAATGGAATTAATAACAATATATGTAAATTGAATACCGTTGAAAAATAAAATTGATGTAGACACAAGTCAACTAATGTAAAAGTGGTAAATAAGTAAGAAAATCAGCGATTAAGTGGTGGCATTAGGTACATGCTTAAACATTTTTTTGCTCATTGGCATGTCTCATATGGATTAAGGAAAGCCTTAAATCATCTTAACCACAATCTGAAATTCAATAAAGGTAAAATTGTACTTTCTTATAAAAAATTCAATGAAATGATATATAAATAAGACTAAATAAAATTGACATATAAAATTGTACATTCTCATACAAAATTCAACAAGTTTTAAGTTTGATTTGTTTTTTGATAGTTCCCTGTTGGCCTGACCTGTAAATTGATGTCGACCAGAAAATTGAAAAAAACAAACATTAAAATATTCTCAGGTCTCAAAATGTTTGATATTCCCTAATAGAGCAAAAGACGAAAGTGAAGGTGTTCATGGATTGATTTCTTCACAGGGTGGCTCAACACCAGCGACATCAATATACAACCTCTTCAATTCATCCATGCCCGCACGACGCTTGTGGTGTTCCTTCGTATCCTACCATCACTCGGATGGAATTCACCTCTCTCCATAGCCTCTCCTCATTCACCTCGGGGCTGCAGGACGATTCTGCGCAATATATGACCTTGATGCGAAAACCACTTGTTCCGTCAGCAGTCACTGCACTCGGAACTGGCTTGTGCGATGAGTAGTCTCTGATATTGATATTACTCATTCTCATCAACTCCCTCACTTGATTGGGGACCTTCCTTTTTCACATGTTGATCATCTGCAGCAATGTACTCATGAGCTTGTGCAAACAGTCATGGAAACGGAGACCCGATCACTGAAACAACCACCACTGGGCGCGCATTACAAGTATAATATATAAATTGATTATATGTGTAACATCCCAAAATTTTGGCTAGATTTTATGAGAAAGTATTAAGAAATTGAGAAGTTATTGAGAAAGTAAAGATGCTTAAAAATGAATTATTGATTCAAAAACCATTTTTGGGAATTTATTGCTTATTTTTCTGGAAAAATTTTAGAAAATAACAAGTGGATGAATTATAACCCAAGAATTTTTGAGTTAATATTTTATGAATTTAAGAGCCTAATTAAGAAAGAAAATCCTTAAAATTAAGGATCTATTTGGAAAGCTTTTACAATCTTATTGTAATAAATAAGGGACCAAATTGCAAATGAAGGAGTCTAGAAGGGCAAAATAGTCATTTGGACCATTAATCAACTCAAACCTCCTCCGTTATAACAGCTGGAGACACACTCCTCCCTCATTTTAGATCAGAAACTAAAATGAGTGAGAGAGAGAGAGAGAGAGGAGTTGAGACTGAAGAGAAGAGGAAGAAGATGGAGAGAAAGATAAGGAGATGTTTGGGAAGATGGAACCCCACATGCAAGCTTGGATTTGAGGTAAGTTCCCTAAACATTCTCCCATTCTTCTTTTCTTATTCTGAGACGTTTTTAGGAAGGGGAAGGTGCTTTAAGTCTGATTCTAGTGAGAGAGAATGCAGTGACCTAGATAATCCGAGAGGGACACAAATCAAGGCTTAAGAAGATGATATTAAAGAAAGTAGTGGCGCACAAAAGACAGCTATCATTCATGAATCATCAAGAATATATACAGGGAAGCTATACAGAAATCATCTCCGTAATGTCAGCACGTATAAATGCTTATGATATGCATGCGGAATATAAGGAAACGGAGACCCCGCTCACTGAAACAACTACCACTGGGGCGCGCAGAAGCCACCAGTATCTGCTTTGCCATCCTCTTCAACGCCCAGCCCCTCCTCTCTCCCTCTACTTCCTCCATCCTTTCCGCGGAACCTCAACACTCAATCCTAACCCTGCTACTCTCCATTCTCAAACCACCCACTGTCATCGTACCCCTCAATTCAACGTTATCGTAGCTTCAACTCTCACCACGCAAAAAACAAAAACAGCAATCAATGGCGAACTAGTTAATTGCACGGAGCTAATTAAAGCACATCTACATGTTTCCTACAACTATTTGCACACATTCACTTCTCTTCTTTATCTCAAAACAATGTAATGGGACGGTTGTTTGAAACGAAACGGTGACATCTTCTGTTGACGCCAAGTTAAATTCCACATGGCCTTCTCCCTGTATGCATCATTATATTATTTTTGTCACTAAAAATAAAAATTAACTAAACAATAGTTAGCATGATTTACTCAAATATCCATGAACAATTCTCAAAACAACTTTAATTTAATTGTACCTGTTTCTGATAATGACGTGATCTTTTTATGTTAATATAGTGGAAAAATAAGATCTGCTTTTGTACCAAGAAACATTTGCTGTTGACTGCAAAACAGTCACAATTTTAAATTTTCAAAAAGCAAATAGGGATGCTAACTGCTAAGGGGAGAAAACTCAGCCAATTTACGTAACAAGAAGGCTGCCCATTTAAATCCAACGGTATCGATTTAACATCACTTCAATCAATTGGTGTAAACAAAATTATAAGTATAATATAAAAATTGATTAAATGTGTAACATCCCAAAATTTTGGCTAGTATTAGGGAATTGAGAAGCTATTAAGAAAGTAAAAATGCCTTAAAATAAATTATTGTGTTAAAAACCATTTTTGGGAATTTATTGCTTATTTTCTGGGAAAATTCTAGAAAAATAACAAGTGGGTGAATTATAGCCCAAGAATTTTTAAGTAATTATTTTATGAATTTAATATCCTAATTAACAAAGAAAATCCTTAAAATTAAGGATTTATTTGGAAAGCTTTTAGAATCTCATCGTAATAAATAAGGGACCAAATTGCAAATAAAGGAGTCTAGAAGGGCAAAACAGTCATTTGGACCATTAATAAACTCAGCCTCCTCTGTTATAACAGCTGGAGACACACTCCTCCCTCATTTCGCTCAGAAACTGAAATGAGAGAGAGAGAGAGAGAGAGTTGAGACCAAGGAGGAGGAAGAAGATGGAGAGAAAGATAAGGAGGTGTTTGGGAAGATGGAACCCCACACGCAAGCTTGGATTTGAGTTGAGGTAAGTTCCCTAAACATTGTCCCATTCTCCTTTTCTTATTCTGAGACGTTTTAGGAAGGGGTGGTGCTTTAAGTCTGATTCTAGTGAGAGAGAATGGAATGACCTAGATAATCCGAGAGGGTCGCGAATCAAGGCTTAAGAAGATGATATGTTGCATTGCATTTGAGGAAAATGTTGCTGCATGTTGAGTTTGTTGAGATGAAAGCATTTTTGAAAATATGGAAATTTTATAAAAAGAGGCCGTCCGGCATGAGTGAGGTGAGAGGGTTCTCATATGCTTATGAATATAAGTATACGTATGTTGATGTGGAGTACTGAAGTGAACTTATGAAGATTAAAATGGATAAGAAGGTTACTGTCAATGTTTTTTTTAATGCTAAAGTTATATTTATGTATAGAGTAATATGTCTGAAGCTCAGAGGCTCCTATGTGTTAAACAGACGAAATGACGTTGTAAAGCCTAGTTTCATACATGCTTTCCCCTGCTGTTTCGACCAATGCATTCTAGATAAGCAAGAATTAAGTTGTGTTGAATATAGGCCTCCCAATTTGTTTGCAAGAGGACTTTGTATGGTTGGGAACACGTTTTCAAATATTGGAAGCATGGCAATCATGAGGAGATGCTGTTTAAGGTTTTACTCAAATGCTAAAGAGATCAAATAGTACACGTGTTAATTAGTTATAGACGAGTAAGTGCTTGTTGATTTAAATTTTGGAATGTTGAAAGGTCAAAATGCCACTGTTTTGTAAAGGCATAAATGATGTGTGGGCACGTTAAGATTGAATGAAAAATTTGATCGAGGATAGTAAAGCAGCAAATTTCTTAAAGGAGTTTTGTTACTGTTTTGAGCCTCTTATTTCATGTGAGCTAAAAAAACCAGAGCCAGTTATATCCTCTATCCCTGTGATTTTTGTGAGCACTTAGTAAACATGATAAGCTTTAAAATAAGTCATAGAACACATTATTTAGATGAGTATATTGTAAGTGATGAATTATTAAAAACTGATGCAGAAAGCTGGAATTTTTGGTTGGTTTATTTGCATTTGAGCTTTCTGGATAGCTAACTTTGGATAGATTTTTAGTTGGTCAAATGTTATTTGTTGACCATGAATTTTGATAAGCAAATAGTACTCGTAATGTATTATCCACCCTTTTGCTATAAATTGAAATAGAGGCCAAATCGATCGTTATGAAATTAAATAAGGCTCAGAGACATAAAAGTACAGAAAGAGAAGATATCAATGGACTAAAGAGACTTTGGTCAATTTAATTCTAAGTCTTTGAAATTACTAAGAATACAAGTTGGGACATAAATGTCATTAAATATAAAGACCAAGGGTAATATGGTCATTAAGTAAAAGGGGCCAAACCAGTAGTCAAAAGTCGAATTAAAGCCCATAGATAGAAAGCACGGAAAAAGATGATGCCGATGGGTAAGAAAACCCAAAGTTAGACCTGGCCTAGCAGGTGAAATTTTATAAGAACTCCACAGTTAAGCGTGCTCACCCTGGAGTAATGACAAGATGGGTGACCTCCTAGGAATGGAACCAAGCGTCATTAAACAGGAAGGCCAAAGGCATAAAGGTCAGCACTCAGCAGAGCTTAAGGGCAGATATGGAAATAAGAGAAAAGGTAAAGGGTATTTTGGTCATTTGACTAAAGTCAAAGTCAAAAGTCAACAGGTTGACCATAAGCTAATCCAAACACATCCTTACTGTAATATTCAGGTTTGCGGTAGTTGGATATAAAGGCTAAACCAGTAACTAAAAGCTACTTAAAGGTTCAGAGGATGAAAGGAAAGATTAAATGTGGAAATAGAAAGAAAAAGGAAGGGTTAAAAAATGTCATTTTCCAAAATGTAGAAAAAGTAAGGGTAAAATGATCATTTTAAAAAAAGTAATGGCATTTTGGTAAATTTGAAAAAGTTAAAGGGTATTTTGGTCAAAGTTTGACCAAAATATTAGAAAATTTTACATAGCCCTAAAAGATAGAGAAAAATCCATCGATCAGTAATTGATGCCTAGTTTAATTTAAAATGACCAAAATAACATTTGCAGGAATTTTAAAGGTAATTTAACTTTTTGCTATTTAACAAATAATTAATCAAAATTAATTATTCAAAATACTTAGAGGCCTCAGATATCTGATCTCAAAATAAGGAAAATATCTCAGGAATTGTAGGATTTTATAAAATTGTTTTCAAGAGAAAATGAGAAATAATTTCTCCAATCCAAAAGAAAAGGTTAGGAAAAAACCCGAATTAGGGTTTTCTTTATAATTTAATTAAAGGTACATCCAGAATAGGAATTGAGGAAGGAAAAATCGTTATAAGAGCATAGGAGTTATAGGAATTTTTAATGACACTAAATTAGTCAAGTGAACAGGAAATCCTTGAAAAGCATTTCTATGAGAAAATTATCGGGTGAAGAAACCAAAAAGTGATCTTACTTTCATAAAGGAGATTGTGGAACTTGAGAATGTACCACTTGTGCTCTTCTTATTTAAAGGAGAAAAGCTAGAAGAGATATTAACACAAGTGGTAGATTATATCAGAGTAAAGTTGATTTATTATATACGCAAATGAACCCCACAAGCTTTAAGTGGCTTGGGCAGATTTTTAAAGCACTTTCCAGCCCTATTTTCCGCCATGTTTTGAGTAGCACAAGGAGAGAAAGAAGGCCGTGGACTTAGGAGCAAGAAGGAGAAGTGAAAACAAGCCAAAATCAAGGTAAGTTGGTGATTCAAGCTTGATTCCTCCCCTAGGATTAATATATGAGCTTCATTCTTTCTTTTGATCAGTTTATTTTCCCTTCTTATACTGTGATTGAAGATATTCGAGTGAGAAAGTAAGAAAGAGAAAAAATTGGAAGAGGTAGGTGCCATAAATCAACTCTATGCTTAATTTGCTACATTTTGATGTTTGGTTTGAATTGATTTGAGCTTGTTTGTCATTTTTTGTGTGAAATCAGTGTTTATGGGCAGCTGCACAAAATTGATCTACAAGGGAGGAATTTTTTGTGTTGTTAAATGATTGGGAAATAGTCTGAAAATGATTTTATGCAAAGATAGAAGTTGAAAAATCATATTTTTCCTATTTAAGGAACATTTCGTCCAGGTACAGAATAGTGTGAGGGAATGTGATTTTGATGCTTCTAACGAGTTTAGAATGCAAAATTGTATAGGGTTTAAATCAGAAAATTATTTAGATTTCTTTTTTCTTCTTTTATTATTTGTATTAAGATTTATTTTTCTAAATCATATCATTATGTGTTAATTATACTCATGAAAAATGCTGAAGATGTAGAAACACATGAAACCTCTTACAAAAGAGTTAGAACCTTCATTTTTCCTCAAACAAGAAGTTATCCAACCACGGATTAATTCCAGACCAATTTTCCAGGAATCATGAAAACAATATTTTCTTAAAAAATATAATTAATCATTTTTAAGATTCAAGCAATTGCAATGAAATTTGAAGTGATTTCTAACTGCAAGTCCAAACCCTTTAATTGTTTTAGCTTTTAGTTTTATAATTGATCCACTTGAAATTTGTAAGGACTCATTTAAAATTGAAGAGACATCGCTTGAAGTTGGAGAGCCAACTTGCCGGCTAGCATCAATCCTTAATTTAAGGGAAAATTTTTTGTTTCCACCAATGGTATTGAATTAACCCACTTGTTTGAATGAATGTGGTGTTTTTGGAGATGACTTAAATAACCTCCAGCTTTTTCCAAAGTACATTTAGTAAATGTTTTTTGCATGTAAAATTACTTATGAACATTCAAAATGGGTGACAAAATGTCATGGCAGTTAAATGTAACATAACACAATTAATATATATATATATATGCACAGTAGCATGGGTCCTACTAGAAAAAAGTAACTGTTTAGGTTATATTTAATAATATTGACATTTTTGCACAAATTTTAAATGTTTGTGTATTTTTTGCATCTTGAAAAAACAGATAGTGTTCAATGCATTTTTGGTAAACATCTGTGTCGTTTTGCACTTTAACCCTTTTATTTAATTAATATGAGAATCAATATGTGATCCAATGATTTAATTATTAAAAATTCATAATAATAAGTGAGAGCCTGAGATATAAACATGTTATTTTTATAATAAAATTTGGCATTGGAAACTCCTCACTTTACATTAAAGAATGAACGACTGAACATTATGGTGTATAGTTTGAAGGCAGGTCAAAGATGAAAATATAAATTCTATGTCATGAACAGCTTAAGGGGCTGTCATATCTTTATAGCGAAGGAATTTCATTTGCATGTGCAAGTTTCATTTGGCACAGCTAGAGAAAGATAGAGCCAAATTCCCACGAAGCCCTAGTGATTATGACTTGTTATTTTAAAGCTATATTATAATGTTATATGCCTACCGCTAAATAATATAATTTCTGGGTAGGTCTTCATAATTAAATTAATATTTTTAACAAACTAAAATACATTCTAGGTATTTTAAATAAAGGTAGATAAAATATAATTAAGAACACAATAAAAATGATTTCAAGCAAACAAATCATAATAATAAAATTAGGGTAAATGAAGATGATGAATAAAAATATAAATTAAAAAGAATACAGTTTTCATAATTTAATAAATTCAATGTCATGAACAACTTGTAGGGATGTGATGTCCTATCTTCTTGGCCCGCCAAGGAATTTCATTTAATAAATTGAAAATTTACTATCAGATCGCAAGTAATCTAATTAATGAATAAAATGTTACAAAAATTGGTAACATTACCATCAGGTTCTAACAGTAGCTGGTCCGGTTGTTATTGACGGCTAATTACGTTGTTATTGACAACTGAATCAGCTACTACTGGGATCTGATGATAACTTTATTAATATTTGGAGATTTTTTGTTTATTAATTCCTTAGGCTAATCGTAAATTTCTCTAATAAATTCAATGTCATGAACAGTCAGAGGACGATAGAGCCAAAATCCCACAAAGGCATAGCGACACTGGTCATTTTCTCAAGACCGACAGTCTGTTTGGAGAGAGAAACGAGGGGTGAAAGAAAACATTAGGGAAAAAACATAAATATGATCCAGTCAAAAACATTATGATATGCCAAGAGTTGAGGACACATATCATAAAAACAGTCCCAAAAAGAAGACTCATTCCCTGCTCAAGACTCCTCTTCAATCTCGATGAACACACACACCCACTCTCAATAATTATGATCTAGTCACCCCATCTTTTAACAAAATTATATATCAGACGCAGTTAGCCCGTTCATGAAGTTCTTCCCCAAGGTCCAGTTTCAAGCAACCGACCGACCGACCAAAATTCGCAGGCATCATTCTCAGCTCTGAACCTTCTCGGTGAGGCCTGGAGATCCGTTTTTCTTTTTACACTTGTGGTAGAGTGTTGTTCTTCGTCCTTTTAGGTGGTGAGAATATGTTGGGTGTATTCAGCGGCTCTATCGTTTCACCGCCTGACGAGCTTGTTGCGGTAGGCAGTCGCACGCCGTCTGCCAAAATCATGTTAACAAAAGAAGATCAGTGACTAATAAAAATAAAGTCGCACTCATAAAATCGCATGCCGTCACCCAAAATCACCCTAGACTCCTTGTCGCCGGCAGTCGCGCAAGTTTTTTGCTCGTTAAAAAGTGAAATAAAATTCGTGAATGTTTGGTAAAAGTCGTGAACATGAGGGAAAAGAAGAATGATGTATGATCAGTGACTAATTACTCATGGACGGTTGTAGGAGAACCGGACCCAATTGACAATATTTATAAATGTATTTAACTAATGTGGTATATTACTATTTTTAACAAGTTCCAGATTTGGAAACATTCAACTATTTGAATGGGTATGTGAAAAAATTACTACACACAGAAATGTGGTAGACAACATTTACAAAAGTATTTTCACCCTAAATTTTCTCTAATGTGGAGAGATTTTGAGAAGAAATTTGTTGTCCAATCGCTAACCCACTCCTATCTCTCTGCTCATACTCTCTCGCATGTTCTTTGCATCTTCTCGATTCTCACCTCTACGTCTTTCTTCCTCCCAACTCACCGAGCCACCGTCTACTTGATATTTATTTATTTTTGGTGATATTTAAAAAAACGACTTAAGCACTCATTGCAAAATCATGCTTTTAATATCCATTTTATTTATCTAAAAATAGAACTTTATTTTTATTTTTCAAGAACGAAAAACATATTTGTACTAAATATGAGAATATATTTCTTACCAAATACTTTGATTTTTTTTAACAATTGCTGGTTTTAATTATAACATAATTTTGATCGAAATAATAGCTCGACTTCTAAATAATGGAGGAATGATTATATATGAACAAATAAATCCCTCAATTGGATCTCCCATTCACTTTGGAGTAACCTTTTCCAAACGGTAAGCATAAGCAACTCTGTTAAAAAACACAAACATTTTGTGGCATCCCCCAAATGGCATAATTACTTGAAGTTAATGAATTAATTAGTTTTATTTGGCAAATGTTAACTTATGTTGAGCATTTGGGATAGAATATGGTTGAGGTTGAGTTGTAAATGTCTGATCAACTTTTGTTGAGCCTTACACCCTCCCGATCCGATGCTCCTTCAAGTCGGAGTACTAGACAAGGACAGGACATCTGTCGATGGCGTCATGGGCGGCGATGGTGGTTGGAAACGTGAGAAATTAGAGGGAAAAAATAGGTCAGAGTTCGAAGAGATAATTGGCCATGCTCTATTGTTAGGAGGCATGGAAAAAGCTCCATGCAAAAATGTTGTCCCAGATTACCTTGATTGTGAAATAGGGATATGAGTTAGAGTAGGTGAAGACTTAGGCCCCATTTGGTTTAGTGAAAATCAGTAGATGGAATAGGAAAATCAAGATTTTCCAATAGCAGCAGCTATTTGGTTGGACGTTTGAAATGGAAAATGGATTCCGGTGGCAACCAATTTTCATGGGTAAGTGGGAAACTCTCTTCCCACCTAAAATAGTGGGAAGCGAAATTCAAGCGGCAGAATGAGCAAGTGTAAAGACGGAGTTGCCCATCAAAAGACATTGAAATAGAATGATTCTTCCATTTGCTGAGGAAACATATGCACCAATATGTGAAGAAAGGAGGTAGGAGTTGTTTAGAGGCTGAAGATAACTTCGAAGGAAGTCGCTGTGATTTTGAATAATTTCTGCAAACATCTGTAAAATTCGTGATACAGTTCATATCCATCTTCTCCTTTCCATCTATCTCTCTCTCTCTGTTAATGGTTTTGGTAGTGCAAATTTTTTTCTTTGTGAATGACATGTTTGAGCAGGTAATCGCTCTATTTAACCATGTTTAACCATGTGACATATTTGAGTTTGTGAATGACCTTGTTCTTTCTGTCTCTCTCTATCTGTTTAACCATGTGAATCTAGAAACGTGATGTAATTGCATTTGACAAAAGGCAAGTGATGGGTAGGTGATGACTGATTAGAATGTTCATGTTGTGTGACATTATGTTGGGAATGGTAATAGTTTATTATAATTGTATGTTACATATATATGTTGGTAAATTGTGTAGGCGATGGAAGATGAATATGTTTTTGAGCTACTGGGTGGATGTTTAGCACTAGTTGTGGCAATAAGAAAACTGATTTTGACAATGTTGGTTACACTGGTTATTAGTAGCTGGATGCAGACAAATCCCTTACAGCTCATATAGATTAGAGTTTCATGCGAAGAGAGCCAACCTAAGAGCTATGATCTATAGTAGTGATAGTACCTGCTTCAACCAAATTAGGATGTATTGGCCCATATTTGATCGATTGTGTCATATGTTAGACACAATTGGTGGCCTCAAACCAACAAGGCATCTGCTTGTGGATGAGCAAGTAGTATTGTTTTTGCACATTTTAGCTCATCATGTGAAAAACAAAGTCGTACAATTTGCGTTTGGAAGATCTGGTGAAACAGTGAGCAGATACTTTAAGAAAGTTTTAAATGCCACTTTGAAACTGCAATCTAACCTGCTGCGAACACTAGAGCCAATTCCAGAGGATCCAACTGATGTACATTGGAAGTGGTTTAAGGTAAGGAATTAGTGTTTTCATGATTTGCATCCTGTGAAATGTAACTATGTATTGATATAGTTATGTTGCTGTAGGGGTGTTTGGGTGCATTAGATGGTACTCATATACGTGTACAAGTACCTGCAATACATAAGGGTAGATATCGAAATCGAAAAGGAGATATAACTACCAATTTGTTGGGTGTATATTTTTCAGATGCACAATTCATATTTGTCATGCCTGGATGGGAAGATTCAGCTGATGATAGCTGAGTTTTGAGGCATGCTCTAAGGGGAAGACATGGCCTAAGAGTACCATTAGTTGTGTTAGTGCAATTAGTAATGGTAGTTTATGTTGCAGATAAGTAGATGGCAGGGCGCATTTTCCATTTAGCAAAGTGAGCATTGAATCGATCAATGTCTTTAGGTTGAGCAGCAGCAGATACATACCCTTTAGGAGGCTGTAAATCTTTGGCTGTTGCGTCAGATGGAACTGAAGCTTGAGTGTGTGAGGGGTCATCCTCGGATACAACTTATGGGGGAATTTGCTGTGGCTCCTCCTTGTTCCCTTGTCCAGTGACTCGTTTGCTTCATTTAGAAGGAATCTTAGCAGGAGCGGGTCGATTCTTGGAAATTCTTTGTGTCGCCTCGTCCTCACTGAGATTAAGAGTTTGATGCACCACTTTCTCTACTTCAACTTCTTTCTGGTTGCGTTCCTTAACAATGAATTGGTCGGCATCGGCTTCGAATGAGTTTTCAGCAGAAAGATCGATACCCATCTTCCCTTTTCTTGTTGTCTTTGATCCAGGAACATCCTCTCGCACTTTTGGACGATAAGGCCGACTCCGGCGAGAGCTTCGTCATGGCTTCATGGTTGGAGCTTGAGAGCTTGACAGTTCTGTTGGCATTTTCGTTCGCACCATTTTGCGATAGTAAGGGGTTCACAACTTATAAACAAGTAACTGCACCAAATATCAAACATTGTCAAGGGCTTGGTCGCATTGATTCATCAACATGGTAGCCGTTAAGGAGTAACTTCCTACAACTGGCTTATTGGGAAGGGTCATCGGGATACGAAAGGGTGTCAGCCAATATATAGCCATTACTGTAAACATTCATTGCGACGAAAAAGGGGCCATTCGAATGGTATGTGCATATCACAATGCAAATATTCAGCGATTTGAGGAATTCAAGGGAGATTGATGGAATTAGGGTTGTAAGGGAGTGTATGGAGTTAAATCGCAAGTGATGGAGACAATTTTGTGCGTCTTCAGAACATTTTCTTGGGTGAAGCTGAATGGAGTCATTCTAATGACTCACAAGTTTTATTCGAATGAAACCCTTCATATTCACCATATCTTCACCACATCCGAATGAGTTTCAAAGTTTTTAGCTTTCATTCGAATGCGCGTTTGGCTCATTCGAATAACAGCCGTAAATGTCACCAATCTTCACATATTTCAGGGTGTCAATCGAATGAGCCTACTTTTTCATTCAAATGAGATCCTTCATCTTCACCATATCTTTACCACATTCGAATGCATATTCAAATTTTTTAGCCTCTCATTTGAATGAGCGTTTGGCTCATTTGAATAACAGCCGTAAATGTCACCAATCTTCACATATTTCAGGGTGTCATTCGAATGAGCCTACTTTTTCATTCGAATGAGATCCTTCATCTTCACCATATCTTTACCGCATTCGCAATGCATATTCAAATTTTTTAACCTCTCATTCGAATGAGTGTTTGGCTCATTCGAATGACAGCCGTAAATATCACCAATCTTCACATATTTCAGGGTATCATTCGAATGAGCCTACTTTTTCATCCGAATGATATCCTTCATCTTCACCACATTCGAATGCATATTCAAATTTTTTAGCCTCTCATTCGAATGCGCATTTGGCTCATTCGAATGACAGCCGTAAATGTCACCAATCTTCACATATTTCAGGGTGTCATTCGAATAAGCCTATTTTTTCATCCGAATAAGATCCTTCATCTTTACCATATCCTCACCACATTTGAATGCTTATTCAAATTTTTTAGCCTCTCATACGAATGAGCGTTTGGCTCATTCGAATGACAGCCGCAAATGTCACCAATCTTCACATATTTCAAGGTGTCATTCGAATGAACCTACTTTTTCATCCGAATGAGATCCTTCATCTTCACCATATCTTCACCACATTCGAATGCATAATCAAATTTTACCTTCAATTTGCAAGGATCCCATTCGAATGTGCACAAGGCTCATTCGAATGACATTCTCATCTGACACCTATATTTATTCCAAGATAAATTGAAACTTCATAAAAACATTCCCTCTCATTGTTAACATGTGAGGCATTGTTATGCTATCAATCCAAAGTATTACACACGCAAGTTATAGCTGTGATCACAACATAACTGATACATCCAAAATATTAACTGTACTGCTACACCATGTTGGTGAAACTTGATGCCATGTTAGTTCCCTATCATAACTGACATGGTCAAAAGTTTGCACAACCATAACTAACCTATTGGTATACAAGGTATAACAAAATATATGCAGTATGCACACTGAGTACATTACCACAAAATATATTTAACTACTTTCCAAGTAAACTGCGTATCCAAGATGGTTTGAAAGCTGCTGGAATCTTGTCAAATGCATTCAACAAGCTTTCAGACTCCACAATCTTTATGTGTGCTGCATTAAGCTCTTGGATATTGAGACCTTCTACATTCATTAAATTTATGTAGAGATCAGTAGCCTTGGCTTCCATCTTGGCCTGGTGAGCTTGTCGCGACATACGATTGCCAAGGTTATCAAACACTTGGACAATTGTCTGGTCCAATGTAGTCACAATTTCACGTAACACATCAACCAACACGCCAGTATTAGTTGTCCTACGTCGCTTCCTGGAGGATGATGACACCTCAGTAGTAGCACTAGCCGTGGTTGTAGCACGAATTGTGTCATGGCCAGCTTGTGAGAAGTCAATGTCATCAGCAGTAGCATCCATTTGTGGGGAATCAAGAGTCTCAGTTTCTTCGTCAACAATTTCTTCTTCCATTGCAGCTGGTGTGTATTGTAGAACTTACTAACAGCATGATCTTTATACCATACGAAGCATAAGTCCTGAAAATAAGGTAAAGACTTGTTTCTGAATGCAATAGCTCTCTTGTACACCTGCCACATAAAACTTCCCAATACTTGTAGTACCATAATTATGGATAATCAACACAACATAAATAAAGCAAATGTCACACACATACCTTAATATATTCATCCCACACATCCTTCTCAGCCACCACAAGCTGCTTTTCTGCATCCCAACCAAAGCCAGATGTGTTGGTTCCATATACCATGTCATACACTATCTGCCATGACAGCTTCA
>JANTPZ010083519.1:0-23636 GCA_025593235.1 Vachellia pachyceras | reverse complement strand
ATTGTTCTAGGTTTCGGTGTCCCCACTCTCTGTGTAATCCAAAAAATGGCTCCTTTATTGAATCAATGAATGAGGCATATACACCTTAGCTCAGAAAGCCCAAACTGCCGAGATTATTCAGCCCAAATGAAATGACATGGGTAATATACTATTAATAAACCAAACAATAAAAATCTCTCTCTTTGTTCTTTATTTTTTTTAAAATCCTAAATGTTCCTAAAATTGATGTAATTGCAATAAAGCCCCAAATCATGTGATAAGTCCATTTACTATCAAAATCACTTATAAACCTTTTAATTTTGCATTAATAACTCCCCAAATGCATTAAAATATATCTCAAATTATATTAAAAATGGGGAGTTATTAGGCCTCGCGAAGCTTCTTCAGTCTCCACGATTCACGAAGGCCACGCCTCACGCCTTCACCGAGTCACTGCATCATCAGCGTCAGTGTCTGTGCACTCGGTCTCTTTCTCTTGCTCACTTAGTCACTCATCTCATCCTTTCCCTATCGAGTGTCGCTCTCTCATATCAGACTGCCCTGGGCCCCTGGCTTCGCCGTCGAAGTCGCCTCCCTGGGCCCTTAGCTTCGCCGTCACTGTCTTCTGTTCTGCTTCTACCTATCGAAGTCGCTTGATAGCTTCTCAGTCGAAGTCGCCTGATCGCATCTCTGCCTATCAAAGTCGCCTGATCGCGTCTCTGTCTTCTGTTCTGCCTATCGTCTTCGCGTGATCGAGCCAAAATCACTTTCAGGTTCGTCACTGTCTTCGCTCTCTCAGATCAAACTGCCCTAACTTTGCTGTCAAAATCACTTTCGTCTCCGTCTCTAGGTTGCCTCTGTTTTCTGTCTGTTAAATTTTTCTGTTAAGTTTAACTGTAGTTCATTTCATGAAGAGGAACAAGAAATTTTCTGAGATTGTTGAGGCTGTTAGTGATTGTATTTTCATGAAGAGCAACAAGAAATTTTCTGAGATTGTTCATTTCATGTTCTTAGGATGCATATAGGAGTTGAGGCTGTTAGTAATTGTATTTTTAAAAGCACTTGAGCTTACATGTTATGTTCCAAAGTGTTTATCAGAGAATTAAGTATGTGTTTAGATAGATTATCCTTGTCCTAAGCCTTTATCAAATGATTATCTTTGCTAAGCTTATTCTCTTTGTCCTATTCTTGCTTGCTTCAAATATGCTGACAGTGAAATCTAATTATTTATTTTGAAGGGATGGGTGTCACGGGTAGCCCGTTACCCGTGACACCCGCCCATTTAGACGCATGCCCCGTGAGCACGGGCCTAAACGGCCAAGACCACGGGTACGGGGTGCCCCGTACCCGTGGTCTCCTTCACGGGCGGGGCGCCTCCCGGGGCAACCCCGCCCACCCAATGCTCAGCCCTAACCGGTACTAGACTCTGGCGTTGAAGTGCATGATGGATGAAATATTTTCAATGGGGGCATTTTGCCATATGAGCTCAGCTTCATCATTGCGTGTAAGTTTAAAAAACCATTGGGAGAATACATTTTATCAGGAATGTGTTTATATTTAGATAAATGTTGAATTTATGGTGTATTTATTCTATCAAAAATGATTTTTTTTGTTCACAATGTATTTTAAAAAAAGGGGTTACCAAACGTTAGAGTATGTAAACTAACAGACTTTGCATTGCTAAACATGCACTACAATTAACTGATCCAGTTGAGTCCGTAGCTTATTAGGATTGGAATATCCTCAGGCTCAGAGCAATTATAGATCGCTCACTAGCAAAATTCTTATATTAGTATTAAGATTTGAATTTATGACCTTTAGAAATAATTTTTTACAAACTAAATCAACAATCTAACATTCGTTGGTGGCATGCGTTGTTCATTCAACTAAATAATAATCATATGGTCTTGAATATATAAATTAACTATAACATATTAAAGAGTTTCTATTACGCGATAGTTTCAATACATACAATTAATAAGCAAATTCTCTAACCTTTAAAATTTTATATTAAACTTAAATGAAATTTTACTTTTATATTGATAACTTAGGGTCTAAAATTGATAGTTTGGAATTACCATCTTATAATTAAAAGTTCAAGTAAGTTTATTATCAAGTTTCAAATGATAAGGAGATTACTAATTTTAAGTATAAGATAATTTTATGTAATTTAGCATCATGATTGTCATAATCATTTACTTATTTCGGGTCCCAAACAAATCCTGTGTTGCTTTTACCATTTTGTCTCTTTGCTGCTTCCCCACTCCATATCCACAGGCTAACGAATTCTAACAACAAACCATAAATATTTTTAAAGCAATGTATCTCATCAATCAAATACCCATTAAAGTTATATAATGAGAGCTATATTTTGATTTATGTGAACTTGATTTAAAGTTAATACAAGCAGACACACTATTATTATTGTTGTTTAAAAATTTTAATCACGTTGAAGATTAATCTTTTTGCAAGACGAAATACAAACCCATGTGAAGAAGCTACCATCTTTTGTGCAAAGACGGAATCGTTACCAAATCCTCGACGTTTCTTGTATCCATCCCGGTCAAAATCAATGACAACCAACACACATCCCATTGCCCAATCTTACCTATAATAGATTATCGATAGGCGCGGGTCTCATCCCGTTTTGATCGAATCCCGAATCCCGAAATTCAACCAAAAGTTACCATCTTTTGTAGAATTCATGGGGACTGAGAGCTCTTCCGTTGGTATTTCGGAGCATTTGCTTCGGGATGATCAGAAGGATCCGTCCTCCGAGGTCGAGCACGTTCCGGAATGGAAGGACCAGATCACCGTCAGAGGTCTGTTGGTGAGTGCGCTTCTGGGGACTCTTTTTTGCATCATCACCCACAAGCTCAATCTCACCGTTGGGATCATTCCTTCGCTGAACGTTGCTGCTGGGTTGCTTGGGTTCTTCTTCGTCAAGACCTGGACTAGCTTCATGTCCAGCCTGGGGTTCTTTACCAAACCCTTTACCAGACAGGAGAACACCGTCATTCAGACTTGTGTTGTCGCTTGCTATGGCCTCGCTTTCAGCGGTATTTCATCCCTCCTTCGTTCGGCTAAATTTGTGAGCTTTTGAGCTTTCTGGATTTTCCTGTTGACCCACGATCCGCTTATATTTTCACTGAATTTAGTCATCAATTCCCAAATCTACCCGCTGCTTTAGAGCTCCTTTTTCCTTGTGTTTCTAGGCGCCAGTATCATTAGCTTATCTACGAGAGCAAAGAGCAGACCCCTCACTCCTCCATGCTTCCTGAGAATGCGACGTGACAAAAAAAAAAAAAGCAGTCTTAAAAGTCTATGAAAGTGGCGAGTGGGGAGAGAAATAGGATAAGATTGAATGCTTGACGTCTGTACGAAAATGTTTTGATGACGAGTGAACTGTAAAATATGTTGGAATAAGGATAATCTGGATCTTCCTCCTTGGGTCAAAAGACGGGAAAATATGACGCCCGCTTCGGGAACTATAAAATATGGTTGGAATAAGGATAATCGGAATCTTCCTCCTTGGGTCAAAAGACACGAGAAAATATGACGCCCGCTTCGTTCAGTCAAGAGACTGTAGGCATAAGAATTTCACTTTCACGATTAGTGCTCCTTTCCATTTCCATATTAATTTTTGCTCACTAAATCAAACACATTACTGCCATCATACCCGACCGGATCTGACCGTGTGACTAAGGTCTCATTATAGAATTTGGATTCGAGATAAATTTACCAAACCCTAACAGGCTCCAAAAACTCCCCCAAAATTTGTCTGATTCAACATTAGTAAAAGCTATATGTAAATTAACAACGGAGCATAAAATGAACGTAGCATTCATTTTACTTACCATCTATTGGTCTTTCTCCTACACCTACACATTTACAGCTACGTTTTTGTCAGTGAGGTTTTCTGCCTAGCAGTTCATTCTTGCTCAGTGCCTCCGGTCATCCTTCACTGAAACTTTTTTAATATGGCCAGTCAACCAGTCGTACTGCCGCCAAATTTAATAAATTCATTATGCATCATCACTGCCAGAAGTTTCTATCTGTGTTTATGTTCTATTCCATTTCTCTTACAAGGTAAATTGGTTTAGTTTGAAATTTCTTGATCATAAGATATGCTTTACAAAGAACGGCATGCTAATTTTGTTTACCAATATAGTTCTCTAATGTGATGATTGTAACGTCTTTGGCAGGGGGGTTTGGATCGTCCTTGATTGCCATGGATGAGAGAACATACCAGCTCATTGGCCCCGGTTACCCTGGCAATAGGGCTGAAGATGTTATAAATCCAGGCTTGGGTTGGATGATAGGGTTCACTTTTGTTGTTAGTTTCCTTGGGCTTTTCAGTCTCGTCCCACTTCGGAAGGTAAATCTATGTGGCCAGTAGTCGTTAGTATTAGTATCCAAATAAAAAGGAAAAGAAAGGAAGATAGAAAGTCAATTAACATTTGGTGTTCTAGTGTTCTTAATTCAATAGGAAAATTGCATTTAAAGGTGAGGGAATGATAAACACGAGTGTGAAAATGACTGAAAAAAATGAAGAATATTTATCCTTTTGGACTCACAAGATAAGTTTTATTTCTGGCATGCAGTTCTATTTCTTAGCCAGTTCTAATTTTTATTTATTGGACTTTTGGGGTATTTTTTTAACCATTCATATGAAGACTGCACTTTTGTTCATTATATTAACTATCATATACGCAGTTTCGTTGCCAAATATTTCGCTTTTGCAAGAAAGCTTATTAGATGATAAATAATGATTTTTTGTGCGCTAAAAGTCATGCTTCTATTTCATATAATGTTTGTAACTGATGACTCTTAACTTTTGAAAAGCTGTTACATAATTATTAGTTATTAGTTAATAGTTAATAATTTAAAATGAGAAGGTGAATGAAGAGTGGGTTTGGGAGAGTAATTGCTTTGATGATCACTTCTCCTCTATATTTAGGTGTATAACTTGCTAATAATGGGAATCTAAACATAATTCCCTCTTAGATTATAATTGACAGCTCTGATTGGCAATTTAGAGCCTGATCTGCATGCATGAAATCTCAGGTTATGGTCATGGGCTATAAGCTTACATATCCCAGTGGAACTGCAACAGCAATGTTAATTAACAGCTTCCACACAAAAACTGGAGCAGAACTTGCAGGGTATGCATTAGAAATCGTGTTAATTTCTGTACATTGATCAGCATCTCTTATGTTAGTATTATGATTTTGATACTGCTTTGAGGATTAGGTGCCAGAGATGCACTTGTCACCGAGCCTATCTGGTCATCATCTCTTGTTTTAATCATGCAATCGTGGAAGCACCTTTTATGATGATTTAGTGTCATGCACATGTAATTTTTCCTGCTATTTTCTTTTGTTTTTGTTGTTCTAAGTATTATCTTTGACTATAGGAACCAAGTCCGGCGACTGGGCAAGTACCTGAGCATAAGTTTCTGCTGGAGCTGCTTTAAGTGGTTCTTCAGTGGTATAGGAAATTCATGTGGATTTGACAACTTTCCAAGTTTTGGATTGACATTATTTAAAAATACGTAAGGCTCTTACAACTGCTCTCACTGGATTCCTATGTCTTAATTAACTCACCCTACTCCCTACCCCAGTAGAAAATGCTGCGGCTTTTCCTGGGATTGCCTTTGATCATTGTTCAATGAGTTGATGACTAGCGTTAGAACTACTGCCTTGGATGCAGCCTAGTGAATTGTGTTGCTACTGATGGAAGAGAATGGGAGAGAATACAAATTGAGTGAAAGGCACATGTGACATGGCGCCTGCACCAGTATTTATATTCATATTTTGATTGCATAGCACTGTTTATACCATTTACTTGGATTAATAAACTCAACACGATTTTAAATTGCAAGTCAATGGAAAAATATTCCCTGAAGTTGTCCTAGGAAGATTGGTAGGAAGAGTAACTTGCCTTGACTTGAAATGTTTCCTGTACTCACAAATACGAGGAGTTGGTGGATGAATAAGAATAGCTCTTGAAGAAACTAAGGGGAGAGACTAAGTTCTATGCGACTCCTGATAGAACTTACCCTTTGACCAACATATGTTTCATGTATGAAGTCACCTTAATGCCTGAAAATCATCACAGGGTGTTCTGGCAGACTAGGGAAGCCACAAGTTTGATCTCAAATCTTGAAAAATGGTAATATTTATTTATTAATTACAAGGCTTTTTGTCATGCAGGTTCTACTTTGACTTTAGTCCAACTTATGTTGGATGTGGTCTTATCTGTCCTCACATAGTTAATTGTTCAGTTCTTCTTGGAGCTATCATATCATGGGGTTTTCTGTGGCCCTTCATCTCCACACATGCTGGGGACTGGTATCCAGCTAACCTTGGTAGCAATGATTTTAAAGGTCTTTATGGATACAAGGTATGCGTATGGCAAAGCAAACAGGGTTGGCATGCAACTTAAATGTCTTAATCGTACTTGTGAATCTGTGATTTATACACAATGCTTAGTCTCTTGATTTATTTCTTCTGAATCTACAGTCAAGCATATTCTTTCTGATCATGTTTTGCGCAGGTGTTCATATCCATTTCTCTTATTCTAGGGGATGGTATTTACAATTTGATCAAAATCATATTGATAACTGTAAGGGAGATGTGCAGGGCAAGTTCCAAGCTGAACAACCCTCCTGTTGTGTCAGAAGTTCCGGGTGAGTTCCGTAAATCCCCCTTAAGCATTACTTTCTTTGACCAGTGAGGTCCATTCTTCATTGTGGTCCCATCCTAAGCTGTATCACTTTGTTATTTCATCTTTAAGTCAGTAAATATTGTCGTGCGAGTGTTTAGTTTATTTTTCCATTATATAAATGTCAATAATAATACTGTCTTCCCTCCTTCATATAGAGGCTTGGCTGTGTGGATAAGTTGCATAGTAATTTTTACTATCTCTCTAAGAGTAGTAGTTTCCTCCTATCTCCATTGATAAAGAAAAGTGCAACTATGATCTGTTATCTGAAAAAATAATTTGACATTTGAAGTATTCTGGTATGATATCCTCATTGGATATAAATTCATCAATGGGTAACGGCAATGAATTTATATTTCCACTTCTAGTCTTGCTGCACCTTGCTGGCATTTTTTTGTCTCGTATTTCTAGCGGTTCATTTTCTTCTTATGCATGTTATCAGACGATGAATGTTCTGAATTGGAAGTAGAACAAAGAAGGAGGGATGAGATATTTTTGAAGGATAGGATACCCTTCTGGTTTGCAGCATCCGGATATGTGTGCCTTGCTGCTATATCTATTGCAACAATACCAATGATCTTTCCTCCTCTTAAATGGTACTTGGTTCTGTGCTCTTACATTCTGGCCCCTGTCCTAGCCTTCTGCAACTCTTACGGCACTGGGCTCACAGACTGGAACTTGGCATCCACTTATGGGAAGATTGGTCTTTTTGTCATGGCCTCATTGGTTGGCCCAAAGGGTGGTGTAATAGCAGGGATAGCATCTTGTGCTGTGATGATGTCCATCGTCTCAACAGCTGCTGATCTCATGCAAGATTTTAAGACAGGTTACCTTACCCTCTCATCTGCCAAGTCTATGTTTGTGAGCCAGATAGTTGGAACAGCTTTGGGTTGCATTATTGCCCCTCTCACATTCTGGTTGTTTTGGAGCGCTTTTGATATTGGGTCACCTGACGGTCCCTACAAAGCACCTTATGCTGTCATATATAGGGAAATGGCCATACTTGGTGTTGAGGGATTTTCTGAACTTCCAAAGCACTGTCTGGTCTTGTGTTTTGGCTTCTTCGTGGCTGCTCTAGTTATTAACCTTGCAAGGGATCTGATTCCCAAAAAGATCTCACAATATATACCTATCCCAATGGCCATGGCAGTTCCCTTCTACATCGGTGCCTACTTTGCCGTGGACATGTTCATAGGGACGGTGATATTGTTCATATGGGAGCGTTTGAGTAGGAAGGATGCAGAGGACTATGCAGGAGCGGTTGCTTCAGGTCTAATTTGTGGTGATGGGATTTGGACAATTCCTTCAGCTATACTCTCTATTTTGAGGATAAATCCACCCATCTGCATGTACTTTGGGCCCTCTACAAGCAGCTGAGATTCAAGCAAGACGACTGACCTTTGTGTTAGTTTCTTGCTATTGTAACTTACATATTTGTTTATTGGGACTAGTTTTGTACATATATCTGTTGTATGCTAAGAACAAGGCCATCACCTTTCTGTCATTCGTTGCTGGCTTGTGATTGACATTTGTTGTGGCAAAAAATTTAAAAAACGATTGAGCTCTGTACTTGCATATAGCTGTGCACGCCATTAGTAACATCAATGTGAATATTTAATGCGATCACTTCCCCATTTTGATCTTCATGGTCATTATTGTTGCGTGGATGAAATAGAATCAAATCTACTCTAACATAACTGTTGCATTTTGTGTTGCCAAAAAAACTCTGGCATTGAGTTGTGTTTATTATTATTTTTTGAACTGGCACATATTTATTTTTGTGCTTTTCTTTTATAAAAACAATGCAATTTCAATCGTGTACGTTATGGAGGAGAAAACTTCTAGCTTTTGACAATAATTAATGGGATTAACTCATTTAATACTTGTTTTACTTATCTTTTTCACTGATTCGTCCACGTCGTGATGGATCAAATAGTATTGTCATGTCTTTGTTATTTAATTATTGCTGGCACTGTGCAGTTTTTTCTCATAGTTAAACACTCATCATTAACACAATTTTTGTCCCTTGTCCAAAAGTTGTGCCTGTGCCTGTGATGACCTTATCCACAAGTACCAAAAGGCCAAGCTGTTCACATTAACTCCAAGTATTTAACTTAATGTGAAAGTATTACTTCCTATATCTTATGTGTGATGTTTTGATACGTTTAAATTAAACCTTGATTGTTGACGGGGTGAATTCCCCCCCCCCATACAAAGCGACGACAAAATTGGGTAGAAAAAAGAGAAAAGACTAAATCAAATTAAAAACAAACGATGCTTACGAAAGTGGTGAATTTTGTCTGGGGTGCAACTAGCAAGGCTGGGTCGTAAACATGCTCGCCTAGGAAAGCAATAGAGCAGTACTTTTATGTAAATAGAGGTAAATATGTGAATATTATCTCGATTTGTGAAACAACACTGTTGAACGTGTTTTTAGGGAGTGTAAAAGTTTTGACAAACACGCTCAATGAGTCTTGCAGGTAATTTGAGGTTGAAAGCCTATCCACAAGTGGTATGTTTAGTGAAATTGATTAATTCTTCACCGCTTTTACTGGATAAGTTGCTTACATTTAATACTTGATAATATTTCCAATATATTTACCTTTAATAGAAAGATACATATGTTTAAAAAATAGCTTATGTTTCTTATGGCATTAAGTCTATGCAAGGTGGAGAGCATGATTGGCTAAAATACTTATCTGAAAAGATTTCATCGCCACTCTGTATTTTAACGTCCTTAAGCGCAATCATGAATCATACAAGTGGCCTTCTTTGTCAATCACTCCCATTAATCAATGAATTAGCCTCTAAATCACGATAATAAGGCAAAATGGCATTTCATTTGGAGGTAGAACTAATCCCAACTTGATTCTTTCTTCTACCATAATGGGTTTGTTCATGATTATGTCAAAAAAACACAGTAATCGAGATAAAACTCCTTTCACATACTTATCCTGTAATCTAAAAATTAAATTAGAAAAGTGGCTATATTTTAGGCCCATTGAATTTTTTGGGGTTTTCATTCTTCTGTACATACGTTTAAGGTCCAGATTGTATTTACCTCCAATATATATATCATAACTGAAGAATGTTGAATAAACCCTGATTTTACAGCAAATGTTTCCATGTTTTTCGTTCTTGGCATCAGAGCCCCGCCGTCATGTTGACCTCATCCACTGTGTCGTCTTCCTCATCTCTTAAGGCCTATACCCTTTTTAGGTCCTCGAGCCAAACAACTTATATGAAGCTGGAGAGAGGGGAAGTTAGTTTAGGGACACATAGAGAAATACATTTATTTAAATTGAGGTAATAATTAAAAAAGATTACTTCATTCCACTGTTAGACTTATTTTTCGTCTCATTTAACTGTTTACCGAACAAACCCTAGTCCAGCAATCAATTATTTTATCACTCATGGAAGGAAATAGCTCGGTGTCTTCCATATATCCCTGGCACCAGCTCCCTTCCTTCTCATACTGTCACCGATAGCGATGGCACAAGGCCAAATCTGGCCTACGACGAGTGGTTCTCTATAGATCGTTTCCTTGTAGGATGGCTTCGGAACATGATGTCTCAGGAGGTTGTAGCTCAGCTCCTCCGTTGCCACACAGCTTATAAGTTTTTTGATGGTCCGTTGTCATACCATTCCTCCATTTGCCTAAACAAAATTTCTTTCACATGTTTACTTTAGAATCTGTCCGTTATTCCTGTGTACTTACCAAACAAGCCCTGTGATCTCTGGGTTGGAGCTCATAAGCTCACCTACACCTTACTGAATTCTCGGATCTTGGTGTTCAAGTCAAAACTCCACAGCACCCGCAAGAATGGCCTCAACATGTAGGGAATACCTTGCCAAGATGAAGCACATTTCTGAACAACTTGCACTCACCGGATCCCCTATTTCAAATGAAGATCTCATACTCTAGACCCTCAGTGGTCTCGATGCCAAGTATAATGTTGTCGTTGTCAAACTTGCCGACCAACAGAATCTCACCTGGGTTGTTGCTCTGTCTGCTCTTCTCAACTCAACCATTTTTCCAATCTCATGATCCAACCATCTGCCAATGTTCCTCATCGAGAGGATTTCTCCTTTCGTTGTACCCCTTTCGTGACTTTGTAGAACGCTGTCACTTGCGTGCTTCGCCTAGAGGAAGTCGAGGTATCATGGTGGAGGTGGACCTCCTACTGGACGACGAGGGGGTTTTCTGAGTGGTGGACATCCATATTGTCATTTATGTGAACGAGCTGGTCATTTTGTGTGAGATTGTTATTTTGGATTTGATAAAACCTTTCAACCACCCTCTGTTTTTGGCAGGAATCCTGAAGGTTATGGATCATCTCACACTAGTGGCCATGATCCTTCATCATCACAGGCAATTTATGCAACTCCATATTCAGTTGTTGATCCTTCTTGGTACATGGACAGTGGAGCAAATTTTCACATTACTGCTGACCCTGATCAACTAGATGCATTCACTTCACTAGGTAAGTCTCATATATACACTTGCACTGGTCAAAAGGCAAAAATTCTTGGAGTAGGATTAATGTCTCTATTTACCACTAATTCTAAGCTGCTTCTTAAAGATATGTTGCTTGTTCCTTCAGCCACTAAGAATCTCCTTAGTGCCTGCAAACTTACCAAGGGTAATCAAGTTGACATTCATTTACTGACGAAGTGTGTTGTGAACGACAAGAAGATAGGACAATGAATGGCGAAAGGAGTGGAAAGTCAGGGAATGTATCCAGTAACTAATGTTACTCAACAACAACTTCAAGCTCATGTCGTAGTTGTAGCCTCTCCAGGGGAGAATGACTTTTTCCCATGGCATTTTAAACTATGACATCCAAGTGATAGAATTTTGAGATAGATTTTGACAAAATGCAATGTGAAAGTTGATTTTGCTAGAAACTCAACATGCGAAGCTTGTCAATATGGAAACTCAATTATTACCATTTCCAAAATCTCTTTCTCATGCTTCCTCTCCTGGAGAGGCTGTGAATGCCTTTAATCACTTTAAGGCACGAGTTGAAAGCTAATTTAACCTTAAAATCAAAGCTCTTTAGTGTGATAATGAGACCGAATACAAACCCTTTATACCAATTACACAAGCTGCAGGCATTGAGATGAGATACACATGCTCCTACACTTGCGCTCAAAATGGTAGAAGAGAGCACAAACATAGACATATTGTAGCAATGAGACTGACTCTCCTGGTTCAAGCTCACTTGCCTCTTTACCTACTGGGTCGATGCTTTTCAGACAGTTGCACTTTTAATCAATAGGCTTCCAACACACCAATTCTTAATGGTTTTACTCCATTATTTCAGCTCCACAAATTTGAACTTGATTACAAGCTATTTCAAGCTTTTGGGTGGGTGTGTTACCCATGCTTAAGGCCTTATAATTCTTAGAAATTTCAGTTTCACAATCAGGGGTGCATTTATCTTGGCCCTGCATCATAACAAAAGGGCTAAAATGTCTCAACCCAATTGGAAAAATTCACATTTGCAGACATGTTTTTTTACTCACGAGTAGTTCCTAGTTCAACATAATTTTTTTAACAAGAGATCTGGCCCAAATGGTGACTCTTGCCTCATTCCATTTTCCTTGAACATTTTGGACGCACCAAACATTGTGTCTCAAGAATTTGGGCCTCCACAAATTATTTCAAATGAGGGAAGGGCAACAGAACATTTAAATTAGGCAAGGCCACCAATAGGCGTTTGGTGGGGTTGACAAAGGCTACTACCAACATTCCTCAGGGCGAGGGTTCGAACTCTGGGGAGTGACAGCCGCAATAATTAACGCAACCTCAAAGAGATTGTCTCATCGGTACCTCGTTACCATCGTAAGGTCTCCTCGCAGGGGGTCCGGATTAATCTGGACGGGCAATTAACCCAGGATACCCCAGGAGACATGATGGTTTATACCAAAAAAAATTAGGCAAGGCCGAACTAGCCTATCAAGAGATTTGAACTTTTCCTCCACTTGTCCATCTGATCATCAGGAGCGTGAAAGCACGTCACCTCGCAACGAGACTTAGCCTAGTCAAGTGGCTCATATTTACAAACCTAAATACCGCTTGGTGGGTCTTCTACAAACAGAATCCTCTTATTCTCTTTCTCTTGACACAGAACCATGGACTGTTGCTGAAGCACTTGCTTTTCCATGTTGGAAGAAAGCCATGATTGATGAGTTCTCTACGCTTCGGAAAAATAGAACCTGTGTTCTTGTTCCTTTCATAGATTCTCAAAAATTGGTTGATTGCAAGTGGGTCTTCAAAATGAAGTTCAAGGCTGATAGATTGGTATTGAAGCTGAAAGCATGACTTGTGGCAAAGCTCCTGGGATTGATTATGACGAAAATTTTAATCCCATCGTCAAACCAACCACCATTTGTGTAGTCCTCACGGAGTCATGATTGCTATCACTTTCAACTGGGAAATTTGGCAACTCGATGTCAATGATACTTTCCTAAATGGGTTTCTTCAAGAGGATGTTTATATGTGACAACCTGAAGGGTTTCTTGATCCAAGGTAGCCTACCCATGTTTGCAATCTCAGGAAAGCTATCTATGGATTAAAACATGTCCCTGACGCTTAGTTCGAAAGATTGTGCATTAATTTGCTTCGATGTATGTTCAAAAATGCACGAAGTAACACCTCTTGATTCCTTCCCCGGGAGCAAAATCTCACGGTATGCATTTCGATATATGTAGATGATATTTTAATTACGAGCAACAATTCCTTTTATATGAAGAACTTTGTATGCAGGCTGAATTCTCTGTTCTCCTTGAAAGATCTGGCCTAGCTTATTATTTTCTTGGAATTGAGATTTACATAAACAAATGTGGACTATTTTTTATTCCAGGAAAATGTGTTGTTGATATCCTTAAAAAATTTAACATGCTCGATTGTGCTACTATTCTTACGACCATGGTAACAGGTCATCAATTTATCCCAAATGACGGTGTACCAATAATAGATCTATCGCTCTACCGGCAAGCAATTGGGTCTTTGCAATACCTTACCACCACAAGATCAGATATAGTCTTCTCTGTTAATAAACTAAGTCAGTTCATGAGCAGTCCCACTTATGTCCATTTTCAAGGAGTGAAGTGAATTTTCCATTATCTCAAGGGAACTCATCATTTTGGTTTACACATTAAACCTTTCAAATCCCTTAAACTAACAACATTTAGTAATGCAGACTGGGATATTGATATTATTGACAAAAAATCAATGGCAGGTGTAGGTGTCTATCTTGGCAACACCTAGATCTCTGGGGCCTCTTGAAAACAAAGAGTTGTATCTTGTTCACGTACAAAGTCAGAGTATCGAGCTCTGTCAGCTGAAGCAGTCGAATTGAAATGGTTGAATTCATTGTTGTTTGAATTTGGGTCTGTATCTCCGAGGTCCTTCCATGATTTGGTGTGATAACCTCAGTGCAAGAGCACTAGTATCAAATCCTATTTAGCACTCCCAGATCAAGCATATTGAGATAGATGTACATTTTATTCCTGATTTAATCCCTTCTGGCTTTATCAATGTTCAGCATATTCTCTATGCTCACCAAGTTGCTGATTGTCTCACAAAGGCCTTAACACATTCTCAATTTGTTCGTCACAGGAGGACACTCGGTCTATCTGAGACACCCTCTCGTTTTAGGGGAATGTTAAAATATAGGCCCACTTCACGTTTTATATATTTTAGGCCCATTGTATGTTTTAGGGTTTTTATTCATTTGTACATACGTGTAAGGTCCAGATTGTATTCACCTGCAATATATATATATATATATATATATCATAATTGAGGCATGTTGAATAAGCCCTTATTTTACGGCAAATATTGTTCCCTTTTTTTGGTTCTATCGCCAATCCAATCAGGCGCACTTTATATCTTCATTTCGAGCTTATACTAAAACCACCCGTACATTAGAGTAGACAGAATGTACCATTCTGATCTCCATTTTCTTTCTTTAATTTCCTCCATGAAGTCACAATATTTTGTTTGTTCACAACAGAGATTTGTAATTACTGTTTAGGATCTTTGTTCTGAAGAAACAGTGGGAATTTTTCGCCTGGGTGAAAGCGGCTTTTGAGTGTTCTAACAACAAAAAACAGAGAGATGAAAGAAAAAAGAGAAACAAGTGGGTGGAAGCTAAGGGCGAAAGCTGTCATTCAGAAAAACAGAGACATTTTTGTCGTTTTGATTTATTAGCGAATCTAAGATATTCAATTTTGTTGCAACGCTAGATCCTCCTTATCGATGGAAATTCCAACACACCCCCTCAAAAGTTACAGCTCACAAGATTTGCCAATCAGCCACATGGCTCAGATTATGACGTCTCGGATTGAAAGCTCACTAACCTCCATTGGAATATTTTTCAACCAAAAATTGACAGATTGATCAACCTAAACCAATTATTTTTTAGTGGGTTATCTCAAATTATGGCGATCAATTTCTAAAATGATATGATGTATACCTGCTTTCTTGAAGGAGTTATTTTGGGTTATTGCATGATTATAATTCTTCTTTCCCTTTAAAGTTCAGCCCTCTTGTTATAAACCTTTCACAAATGATTTGACAGCTAAAATCTGGTGAAAAAAAAGGGGAAATTTACTGTTCAGTCCCAAATAAGGATATGTGTTATCAATGGGACCATTTGATAAATATTTTAAAACTTGGGACCATTTGATAAATATGTTTACTTGAGACTGAACAGTAAATTTCTCAAAAAAAAAACTTAAACCTTTGTCATGATCATCCGGAGGGTTACTTGAGAGAGTGGGCTTATAAGACTTTAAATTCCACAACCCCAACAACTAGCTTTTGGAATGAGGTTTTTTTTAATAACTTGTACTCATTACAGTGGCTTACAATGGCGCTAACTGAATAGGACTATGCTTTCAAAGTATTGTTCTCCCAAAGAGTTGTGCTGATTACAACCCTTGGTATGAATGAAAGCATGTTCACAATTAATCTGGAGGCGAAGAGATAACTAATGAGGGATCAAAGGTGGAGATGGATTGGGACATAAGGGTAACACAGAGATCCATCTTATCAAAAGGAGCCATTCAATTGAAAGATTCTGGCTTTAATGTCATGGGATGGCTTGTTCCCTAGGTAACATACAGTTCATTCAATTCTGCATAATGCAAGCATAAGAAGAAGAAAAAACCACTAATTGTGCTGCATAAGCAATAGTTTTGCCCGAGAAAAGGGTCCCAATCTTTAGATATAATTGGTAAGTAATTAATACCGTAGGCTATTGGGTTTAAATTTACCCTCATGCCATGGGGTCCCATAAGATTAATTAGTTTCCACTTCTGTGACTGACCTACCATTGACCCTCCTTCCAAGCTCAAGCAACAAAACACAGAAAAAGGCTCAATTCGTTTTAATCCTATTAACATGAGAACAGAAAGCGTACGATAAATATTGCAAATGGAAAACGATAGCTTTAACAGGACATTCACCAAAAATATGTAAGTGATATGTGTTTATTTCAGTATAGAGGGATTCAGGCGTGAATTCTGCAGTCTGTTCACAAACTGACTGTTTACATTATTCATATGTTAGTACTGTGCCTGTCAAGCCTCACCAAACTATTGTACATGAACGTGTCTGTCCATTTCACTGAAGTGTACGTACGTTCCTTAAATCAGATTTTCATCAATGCCTTTATGACATTTGATTAAATGATAATAGTCCTTATAATTATTCCATCAAGCCTATTTACAACAGTAGTAGCCCAAACCACAGAAATTGGTTACTTTAATAATCTTTGTCGACAAAAGCTTGGTACTAAAGCACAACTGGAGTGCGTTCAAATGTTAATGCTTCTTTCCATAATTCTGATAGCTTTTTAGTTAAATCGAAGTGTTCTTTTTCTTTTTCATGTTAGAGTATCTTAGAGAGCAAAACTCAGAACTCTTAAAACTAACACACATTGAAGGCCCAAAAAAATAATATTTTTTACCTGCCGGTGCCTGAGGCGATGAAAAAGTTCAGCAGAATTAATTGCAGTTGATTAATCCGATCCTTAATTAACAAACATTTTCCATTTCATTTAAAAGATAACATTGCTTAAACTCTTGAAAAAGACGGGATAGGAGGCATAACTTAAGTGATTAAGACAAATTTAGCATATGAAGCTTATCTATTATGGAAGCGAGTCTTTTACGAATCAAAGTAAAGAGGAAAGGAAAAGAAAGAAAGGAAAGGAAAAGAAAAGAAAAGCCAATGAGAAAAGAAAGGAGATCCTTTGCCACTACTGATGCTTTGAATTCATGAGAAATGAGGTATGGTATTTCAACAGCTAGTTTTCATGGAGGGACCTACCTTGTCTGCGTGGTGGGAGGCACATGTGACTCTCAATGCAATCACCTACACACAAACAGTCTCCCCTCCCATTATTATCGCCCTCATGAGTTTAATTGAACTTCACTAGTGCAGAAAAGTAATTTCGATATTTGATTAAAAATGTATTTTTGCTGCTGTATATGAGGTGTAGTATGAATAATAGTGGTAAAAAATTAGCACTTTTGGAGTCTGTCATGGGGGAACAGACGCTGTAAATAGCTGAATTACCAAATTTGTTGCTACTGTGGTGTGGTGTGAATTCCATGTCTAGAAACCTTGTGGTGTGATTTATAAGTTAAGGAGCTCTCCATTTTAATAGACTAGTCTTTAATGATATATTCTCTTTTGGTTTATATTGATCTGCATTTGTGTTTTCACTTTTCATTGAGAGTTTGAAATTCACAAAAAGAGCTATTCACATAGGTTTCTGACCGGCCGGTGGTCTAGTGAAGCATCGAGGTGTAAAACCACTAGGGACATTGGTTCTTAAAGGAGGTGTCTATACTATGAGTGTCGCATTAAGAAGTCTCGCGTGGTGTGGTTTTACAAGTTAAGGGACTCTCTTGATTGACCAGTTTTTATAGGTTCTCCTACCATTACCTCAAATTGCAAGATCCAGTAGTTAATTTAATTAGTATTTTGTGTTTCTCCTCTATCTATATTGAATCACACAAAATCAGGACAGAAAAAAACAGAGAGAGTATCAATCTGGTCTTTTAACACTCCCCACAGACCGAAGCTTCTGTGTAATTCTAACTATGATTACGAGAGTGATGCACAATAATGAGAAAAGATGTGTAAAACGGAAGAAAAAAATGGATGTGTCAACTGTACTGAGATTCCCACATCATGAGTGATCATTTGACTGGGTAGGTAAGTTCTCTTCCTTACAAGCCTTCACTTGACGAATGCACTAGATTTCTCCTTTCTTTATCTTTACAGAACAGTGAAAAGGGGAAAAATTAATCATATCGACCTGTAACCTTTTGAAATTTGGTGATTAAAGCAACTTTGGACCAATTAGCCAACTAACCCGTGTCCTTGTGACACATCAATGCTTTCTTATTGTAAGTGATATATACTCAAGTTCATGATAGCCTGCAAAATCTTGTACGTTAAGATTGGATCAACATAATTCCTCGTAAACGCACAAACCTGGTGGGAGTCTTGTGCAATGAGACGCCATTATATACTTGTCTTGAGAGAAAGAGAAAGAATGTAAGTTGGATTGGTTAGACCAGTGTGGGCATATATACATGAATAGCTTTGGATCCACTATATGTTGGCGATGATCCTCTTTACTTTTTATGCTGATAGTTAGTGTTTTTCCTTTTGGATGTAAACATGAGGATTCCCAAATGAAATTCTACGCAGTTTATTTTTTGTTTCTGCATATATGATGTGTGTTTCTTTTATAAAAATAATTAACTATTTCAACTATCATATTGACATTTAATTAAACCGTCGAACTTCTGAAACGAAGTAGATCAATCAATTTCTTCCAACACTTCGTGATACAAGTGTATATATACTTCAACTAAACATGTTGAATTTCAAGACAAAAAAAAAAAAACTTACCGTTCTGATTGTTAAACAGAAGAAATGAGACCGGGGAAAGAACCCATTTTTTTAAGTGTACGGAAATTAGCATTCGAAGTTTTTTGAGCTATATTGTACATGTTTGAGAAATCTTTCCCCCACGGTACACGCAAGTTAAGACAAAAACATTTTAAAATTCATAAAAAACATCTTAAAATTCATAAAAAGTATTTCGAAATCCGTAAATTATTTTTGGATTCAGTAAACTCTTCTCGGAATCCGTAAACTCCTTTCTCCCAACGGAATCCCAAGCACTCACATTAAATGAAAATTCTATATGGTTTTTATGAATTTCAAAATGATTTTTACAGATTTTAAGATGATTTTATCTTGATTTATATGTACAGCCGGGGGAACAAAGTTCCCAAACAAGCACAGTGATGAGTCGCAGCTTTCAAAGAGGTTTCGTAAATGTTGTCGTTCTCTGTAACCAATCAGACGTGATATCAGTGGAAAATAACTCATCGCCACTTTGGACCATTAGCATCTGTGCGTGTTATACATGCATGTATGTACGTTGTTGAACGAACATTAGAAGAAGAAAATTCAATGTATTATCATAAACCTTTTAATTTATAAGATTTATCTATCTTTTTTTGAGGGTGATGAATTAACCCTATTTTAGAGACTCTTGAAGTGGGGGATTCAAGTTATCCTCCCATTCTTTATGTATTGGTGGGGATTCAATATCCTCTCACTATTTGGTAATAATTATACAATCTCATACTCAAGTTATTACATTACGACAATTTATATAAACTTTTGGGTCATTAACTAACTAAGTGATTAACACCAACCACTTGAACTAACCCATACTTCCGATATACATACATATCTCAATCCATCTGCATAATCCATCCCTCAATTTCACTTTTTTACATTTTTAAATACTTATATGCATTATTAGATTACATATCAATTTATAAGTTAAAAGATTAATTGAATAAAATAATAAATATATAAATTATTTACTTTCTTAATTTTTTTAAAGAGGTTAACTGATTCATGTAGCATATACATACATGTGAACATGTATATGTGCGTATATCTGCATAATCCATCCCTCGAATTTCATTATTTACATGTGTTTCACATAATCGGCTCTGTTTGGATAGCTCGTTGAGAGAACGGACACAGATTTTGAGGTAAATATGTGAAAAGAATTTTGTCTCGGTAAGCGCAGGAATGACTTTTGGTTACACAAACGGACTAACCAAACAGAGCTGATGTCTCTCAGGTTGTCAACAATTCCCACTGTTGTGAAAGCACCTTCTGTTAGCAATTTTTTTTTGGCCAACACCAAGTGCGTATCATATTGGAATCAAAACGAAATTACAAACACTAATAAGAATATGTTCAAGCAACCAAATTAAAGGAAACACACAAGACTCGTACCAACATAAACAATAGAAAACACAAGCAAATACAAGATTAACAATGCAGCAGGAACAGACTCTAACGCCAACAATCAAGAAGGCTTTTATCTGCGATGGAGCTCGATAAACTCGATAGAATATGTAAGAGCATTCCAAAAAAGCTTTGATGAACCACACGGCTGCCAAATATACTTCTAAGAAAATCCATAAAATGTAATAGATCCTTACCAAATTCCTTGAGGGAAGAATATCAACGAAAGCACCTGTTAGCAATTTACACTTTACATATAATGAACACAATGATTAATTAATATTATATTGCGTTTTAAAAATTAATGATACGTGCGTGATTTTATTAAAGCGACAGCTAATAAGGTGGAGCCAGTAATTTAAAATTACATGAGTAGTGACACATGCGCGATACTCAAGGGCATGACGTATGGTATGATGCATTCTTTAAGGACACGTTTGGTTGCACGTAAAAAAGAACAAGGAGAAGATAACATTGAAAAAATGTAAAAGATATAAAAAAGAAAAGAAAAGAAAAGAAAAGAAAAGGGGACCAAAATAGGGTTCGGCCGCAGCAACAAATAATTAACGTCTGTGGCAATGGCACAAAACATGGATCCACTAAAGAAAGGCAATTGATTCAATATGAATTGGGAGGAGAATAACATAGGCTACGGAGAAAATTAATAACTCATTGGGTTTATTTGGTATTCCGTGTGAAAAAATCAAATGTACGCTCAACAGTGTTTTTTCATAACATGAGATAATCTCATTTATACATTTATCTCATAAATGATAAACTAAACGGGTATATTTCCAATTAAGCATCAACTTATACGGTAGTGTACAATTGTATATAGTACAATACAGCTGTATTCTAGTTCCACCGTACCACTCTTTTTAATGCGTCATTATTCTTTTTGGTTCTTTGGTAGAAAGGATTTTTTCAAAAAAAAAAAAATTTTGTTGGTCCCGTTCTCTAATTTGACATTTTTCTTTACTTGTTTTTTCAAAGAAACCTAATTATTTATTAATATCAATTCAAAAATTGAAGTATAAAATATTAACTTAAATTGTTAAAAATGTGTATTTTTTAACTTGTAATATAAATTCTGGATTTTTTTAATCAAATAAATATAATCCCAGCTGACAAAAAATATGACTTTATGGCATAAAGAATGTAATATCATAAATTTTTAATTTTAAAATTATAAATAATCACACATATAGAAATAAGTAATCTATCTGTACATGAGTGACATGTGTAATAAGATATAGATGGGGCGTATATCAATAGGAGAGAACTAAATTGGAGCTAATCTTGATCTTATTTCTCATGTGTATCCAGCACCGTAATAATTATTAGTCCAATTTTTCCTCTCGTCCTTTTAATTTAATGCAATTCCATCACTTTCCTTAACTTTTAGCCAATTCTTTTAAGGAAAAGTAATTTTAATCCTCAACTTTTAATCTGCTTATAATTTAGTCTGTCCAACTAATTAAAAAATAAGCTTCCAAACCCCCTTAACAATTTTTATGAGCATTTCAGAAATTAAGTTTATTTACAATAATTCATTCATATAAGGTCAAAAAGGTCACATCCTCTTTTACGGTTATTTTATGGTCATAAGAAAGAAATTTTTTTACTGTATTAGAATTTCTTGATAACAACTATGGCTCAATTTTTACGAGAATTATAGAAATCAAATTAACTTTTTAAAATTTATCCATTTCGCTCAAAAAAGGCCACACATTCAAAATTCATCCATAAGAATAAAAATTAAATTTTGAAAAATAAGATGTGGCCTTTTTTACGCTAATGGATGGATTTTGAAAAATTAATTTGATTTCTGCAATCCTTATGAAAAATTAAGTCATAGAATTTATTTTCATGAAATTCCAATACAATGAAAAATTTTCATTATTCTGACCCTGAACTAGCCGTAAAAGAACGTGTCGTTTCTGACCCTAAATGGATGAATAATTGTAAATAAATTTAATTTCTGGAACCTTCATGAAAAATTATTAAGGGGACTTGAAAGCTTTTTCTTATTGGTTTGGTGTCTGTTTAAGAATACGGTAGAGAAATACTTTTACGCAATCCGAGGTAAATATATGGAGGAGATTATCTCGTTTTGCTGAAAAACACTGTTGAACGTGCTTTTGGGAAGTAAATAAGTTTTTCCAAACAAGCACTTGATTTCAAAAAATAATTTGAGGAATTAAATTATAAATAAGTTAAAAGTGAGGACTAAAAAATTAATTTTCCTCAAAAAAATTGGTTAAAAGTAAAATAGATGTACCTGATTGCACTAAATTAAAAAGATGATGATAAAAGTACGTTAAAAAAATTAAAATGCTGAGTGCTCGTGAAAAATATCATTAGGATTATATTTAATAATTTACACAACTTTGGATTAAACAGCCATTTATGATTGGAGGGTACTTCTGTATAATTGCTGTTACGTATCACAATCTGCGCATGTCAGTGTCTCCTACGTACACGGCGCGCGCGCGCGCACTGTTAATTTTTTATAGCAAGAGATACATATGTAAAAGAGTTAACATACAAATGATTTTTTTTTAAAAAAAAGGGTAATTTTTTTCTTGCATGTTGCACGAGCAGTCAGGGATGTGGGTAAATTGTGTATGTACTATTTTAATTACGTGGGCACGTGAAATGGGAATTTTAAGGTAAATGGCTCATAAACTGTCATGTCGTGCAGAGCAGGCGGTCTGTTACCAGAAGATGCATGGGACCCACCATGGATTTAGCGAATTAGCAACAACATATATTCATCACTCATTCACCACAACACAAATGCGGCTTCTGCCTTCTGCCACCCTCCCTCCCTCCATCATAGCTAGGGCTCGCTGATCTCATCCCTCCCCCAATCATGCCCCGCCACGTGTTGCCCCACGCACCTTGCACGTGGAGTGGAGTTCCTTGCAAGAGATCCATGGTTGGTTGGCAATTTGGCGTCATCCGTTGCCGTTGTTGCAATCATGGGTTATGCCGTAGCATGCATGAGATGATGAGAGGGGAGACACTCGAGAGAGGGGGGGATGCAATATTATTGGATGGATTATCTAAAATGAGTTTTTATGTCTGAACGATATATAACATTTTAGCGGTTTAGTCGTCTGGGCGGTGAAACTTGGAGTCAAAGTTGATGGCATGTCAGGGAGGTCAAATCCGGCTACAGTGAGAGCGAGAGAGAGAGAATGAGGCAGAGGTCTGGTCGGAGTGAAAACTAAAAACTTGGCTTGGGGGCACAATGGGATTTTCATTATTTCTGTGGTTTTGTCGCTTCATTCTGGCCAAAAACAGTGAATAAACTCATGAAAGCTTAGGACTTTTCAGGAGGCCATCCTTCTTCGATCAAAGCGGTCCCATCCTTTTTATTTTTTTCCTAAAAAAAAATAATTTTGTGCCCTGTTCATGGATCCCAAGGGCTCAAAGCAATCGCAGGAGGTGCCAAGCTTCTTGAGTCTCCCACAGCCACAAGCCAACAACATCATGGGAGAGAACAAGCCAGCAGAAATCAAGGATTTCCAGATTGCGATAGCCGATAAAGAAG
>JANTPZ010083517.1:0-21601 GCA_025593235.1 Vachellia pachyceras | reverse complement strand
TGACAATTCCCAAATTTTCCATCCTAGATGTCCGGCCTCACACAAAACCTGAGATGCGTCTGATGCTTGGATCATCTACTGATGCTTCCAAACAAATATTTCCTGGAAAAGTTCCCTTTTCCTTTAATAAAAGTAGCTCTTGGAGGATGAGTGATGAAGCTGGAACTGACATTGATTTGCCTATTTTGACAATGTTCTTGATGGATTACAGATGGCGTGTATCATCTCAGTCATTTGTAATTCGTGTGCAACAGCCTCGGGTTCTTGTTGTGCCTGATTTTCTTCTTGCTGTGGCTGAATTTTTTGTGCCCGCTTTAGGAGTATTAACTGGAAGAGAAGAATGCATGGATCCAAAGAATGATCCCATTTGCAAAACCAATAGGATAGTTTTGATGGAACCTGTTTACAAGCAGACAGAAGATGTAGTGCACCTCTCTCCATTCAAACAGTTAGTGGCAGACTGTGTTGGCATTGATGAATATATATATGATGGTTGTGGAAAGTGTATCTGTTTGAGCATTGAAAAAGATGCGAAAGAATTGCGTGGTGCAAATTTTCGGCCAATTATTTTCATCGGACGTGGAAAGAGATTGCAGTTTGTTAATGTCAAAATTGAGGTGATATGCTTCCATTCTGTTTGTAAAATTGCTAAGGACATAAAAGATTAATGAAATAACTAAAATCATTATATAATTTACAATTCTAACATTTCTAAAGCTTCCTGTCCTTATGTAGTCCACATTCTAAATACAACAATATGAGAATTCCATAGTCTCTTGTTGACAAAGACTAATAATCATGTTTTTCTTCCTTGTTAAGTTGCTTGTAAAATCATTTCTAAAAATTGTGGTAATATCAGGTAAACAAGATTACTGATTGTTTTTAAAAACTGATCCTTGGTTCACTTTATCATTTTACTTCAGAGATTCTTTTCGGGCAATCAAAACTGAGTTTTGAGTCTAGGACCTCTTGCAAACTATTCAAAGTCCTTGTCTCCATCTTCTTCCATTGGTTCCATCGTTGCATATTTTATCAGAACTTTATTTCCCACCACTATTTTGGGGAATATAATTGTTTTCTTGGCTTCTGTTCATTTGGTGCCACTGAATTGTGTTGCTTGCCTTATCGTATCACACAATGATGGCATTTGTTGCATGAGAAGTGAACAAAATTTATTTTAATTTTTTTACCTTTAGAAGCTAACATGTTTGTTTCTCACTGATTCTTCAGAATGGTTCTCTTTTAAGGAAGTATACATACCTGAGTAATGATAGCTGCTACTCTGTGTCTGTTGATGATGGTGTATTCCTGGACAATTCCTTATCTGGTGACATGAGCATAGAGCAAGATCTTCAATCAGCTGAGAGTTTGAGTTCTAAATATTCTCAAAGCGACTCAAATGAAATTCAAAGTTTCACCTTTGAAACCCAGGTAGTGTGGTCTTTCAGTTCCTTAAGATTTAGCATGCATGGATGTTTGGTGCATTCAAAAGTTCTGCTTATACTACAATTGTTAAATGCTTGTTCTTGAATATGTTGTAGATGGAAGAGAGATAAATAGCTTATTCCCCAACTCTTGGAAAGACTCGTTATATCTACTCTTGTATAAATTACTATTACTTTGACCCTGTTATCTAACATGTGCCTTGTTAGCTTTCTAAACCTACCCTAATTGATGGAATATGAGATTATGCATAATTGGCTAGAATTTTCATCCATTCACCCTTGTATCTCTTTGCCTATATCCAAACCACTTTAAACAGTTTTCTGCCGTTCTCTTATGGAAATGATTTTTTTTTTTTGCCAAGTACAAGTATTTTCCTATTAGAGACTTTTTTGTTCAAGGCAATGCTGGATACTAGATGTGGGCTTTTCTCACAGTAGGGATTCAAACATTGTGAGGGACTAGGTCGTTCTGTTAGACCCAACCCTCATAGGAAAGTAAAATTATTACAAAGTCTGGTGCAGGGTGAAAAATGGAACTAATCTGAGGCAGTGGATAGCAGCATAAAACTGAGGAAATGAATGGCCTGTTTGATTTTCATTTTAATAACTTTTTTCTATTTTTAAAGTATAAAAAGCCAAAAAAAATTGTTTGGGTTAATATTTTGCATTTAATTAATTTCTAAAACTTTTCGTAGTTTTTTTAAAAAGTAAATGGAAACTAGTTAGCGTTGTTTTTGTTCCCTCACTCCCTCCCTCTTTTGGAAACTATTTAGGCGGAAATATCATATGTAACATTTAAATAAAAGGAAATGTTTCATTGGACTTGAGAAATTCATTAAAAAAATTGTTTACTTACAGTCAGACGAGTTTTCTTTTTTCTTTTTTATTTCAAAACAGATTTTACCAAGCAGGTTTATTTTTATTGTCTTAAATTTAAATTTTTTTTTTAAATTTATCTCACAATATATTTTCTCATTATGTTTGAAACAGTTTTTAAAAAATGTTGGCACAACAACTTTAAAGGAAAAAAATGAAAACAGGGTCAAAAAGTATATTTCACTCTAAAATTTGCACATTATTAGTGCATGAATTATGCATGGGGGACCAACAAGAGGGAAATTTAAAACTTGTAACGGCAGTATGATTAATGGCCATTAAACATAAGACTTGAATATGAACTGTTACTATAGAAAAACCGGTATTTCACCAAAAGAACTTGCCCAAGCTCAAAATTGAAACCTATCTGTTACTGAATCAAGCTAATGTATCTGTCTGAAATATGAAGAATAAGTGCCCATTTTGGTTGACAGTGCAAGCCTGAATTAAAGAAGCGTCAATAACATCTTATAGGCTTGCTTTGGACTTACTAAAGACTTTGTGGTGTGCTTATTGTGCTTCTGTACACTTATGGCTATTGACCTTTGTTGTAAGGTTGTGTCTCCAGAGTTCACCTTCTATGATGGTACTAAATCCTTTCTGGATGATTCATCGTATGGTGAGAAGCTTATTCGTGCTAAGTTGGACCTGAGCTTCATGTGAGTGATGTCATTTCTTTTGCTGTTATCTGTACAATAGTTATGTTAGGTTTTCATGTGTACAGATTCATATAATTGGTTCCGAAATCTGATCATTTTTTTTAATCAAGTTTAAATTTGTTCGTTTGGAATCTGGACTCATCTACTTCATTTTTATTTACTTATTTTCTTATTATTTTTATTTTTTGACTTCTTTTTTATTTCCTTACATCATTTCTTAAGTTCCACAGGTTTGATCCTGTAGAATCTGACCCATTTTTTTTTAAACTTGTGTAATTTATAGATTATGTTTTCTTAGGATAGACTGATTTCTCTTGAAGCTACATGTATGCTTCGATCCTGACGTGAATGCACCTATACATGTACCCTTATCTCCCAATGAAAATGAAGTTGGAAGGGGTCCCAGTTCCTACAAGGTTGCAGATTTTTTTGTACCCTAATAGTGCTAATTTAAAATAGTGTCCTGTATGGCGATTTAGATGTAATGATATAATGAATTAATGGTTGGAAATTTTATTCCTTATAATTTATATGGTCTCTGATGCTGGGATTATTTGTTCATCTATCATAATGCATTTACCATAAGAGAATTAACTACATAAAATATGTTTATTTTAGAATATTTTCAGGACGTCAACGAGTGCGAATTCATTTTGAACATCATCTCTCTGATCATATGCATCTTTTCGTATTGAAGTCATACTGTGGACAGAATCATTTTGTGAATTTATTTAAGAATGGATACTACTTACTGTGAAGAAAGGAGGACTCGTGGTCCTTCCTCTACAGTTCTTATCAACCTAATTTTGTGACACATTACCAATGACAAACCATACTTCATTTAAAACATAGGCATGGTCACCATCTTGGGATGCCCTTATACACAAATTCCTATATGATTAGTATTTTCCAGTCAATCCTGACTAACTCTTCACCTCCCTTTTTTCTTGTGTGCTTTGGTTAAACTGAAAAAACATGTAAATGAGCCTTTTTTTGGGTAATCAATGAGCTTTTGATTTGACTTTCTTCTCTTATTATGACCAGCTACGCCTCCAAAGAAAATGACACTTGGATAAGAGCCCTGGTGAAGGATTTTACTGTTGAGGCTGGTTCTGGTCTTATCATTCTGGATCCAGTGGATATTTCGGGGGGATACACTTCTGTGAAGGACAAAACAAATATTTCATTAGTATCAACGGATATATGTCTCCATCTTTCACTTAGTGCAATTTCTCTTATACTCAATCTGCAAAGTCAGGCATCTGCAGCGCTTAACTTTGGAAATGCAACCCCCTTGGTTCCATGTACCAACTTTGATCGAATTTGGGTGTCTCAAAAAGGTCCCCCCCTCTCATTTATGTTTAGTAACTTGATATTGTGCTGCATTCGGTTTGTTGGTCATGGATACCATGTGCCATGTGGCCAGGAACAAGTTCTTGATCCATAACCAGCTATTCTGTCTTCCACATTTTGCAGGGAACAATATTACTTTTTGGAGGCCTCAAGCTCCAACAAATTATGTCGTATTAGGTGATTGTGTGACGTCAAGGTATTTGCCATCTCACCTATTATTTTAGGGTCTTTGTTCTTGATCTTCTTTTCAATTTATAATCCATGATGTAGAAAAATCGTTTTATCTGAATTAGTGCTAAAGTTGTATGGAATAAAAATTATTTAAGTTTACAACTTAAGCTCTGATTGCTGGCATTTTGAAATAACTCCCCGTAGAAAATGAAGAACAAGTGCTGGACTGTGACTAATAGTCCAAACAGAGTCATAAAATCAGATGCAAAGCTTCTGGCTTTCAAGAGGCCAGTCCTCTCCTCTCTAACTCTCAAAATACGAAATAGTCCATATCTTGCCCTAGAGGCAACAACATCTTTTAATATTACAAAAAGTGAATATCATAGCCCCCAAGACAACCCTAACATAACAGCAAGTCTGCTGCTACCTAGTCTTTCATTCCTTTCTCGAAATTGGTAGGAACTTCTAAGTCAATGTTCTGACTCACGAAAGACAGTTTACCCTCTTCATGTATGTTTCTAGGTTTCCTTTTGTATAATTGTATGTCTGGGCAGCAAAAGTGATCTCATCATCTTTCCATTGTGAAATAGTTAGAGGCTTGATATGGCAACAGACTTTTTACTGATTCTTTTATAATCAGTATCTTGAAAGTTTTAAGATAGAAACTGATACTGATAGGGACTTTGTATGGGCAAAGTCCCACATCGGGTAGTATGGGCTGCTTGATAGGGTACTTAAACCCTTGGCTCTCCTACCCCAACAGCTAGCTTTTGGGGTAGGGTTCTCTAAGCGGTTTGAGTGCCTATCAATGGTATCAAAGCCGGTGGTCGACGGTGGTGAGAGGGCTACCCACGGAGGGTTTTGACCGGCAGGAGGCCGAGTGAAGTGCCGTGGAGTGCAACTGCCAAGACGTCGGCTTTTCGGGAAAGGAGTATTCATAAGGACTTTGTATGGGCAAAGTCCCATATCGGGTAGTATGGGCGGCTTGATGGGGTACTTAAACCCTTGGCTTTCCCACCCCAACAGCTAGCTTTTGGGGTAGGGTTCTCCAAGTGTTTTGAGTGCCTATTAGATACCAAAATCTTAGGAGTTGCAAACAGGAACTAAACATTGGTTAAGTTGAGGAGACTGAAAAGAAGCACTGTAAATCCATTAGTACAGCTGTGAAAAGTGTGATCTAGGCCATGTACCTAAGCATCTGCATTTCGTTTGAACAGATGGGAAATCCAGTAGATTTTTCTTGGATGTTGTAAGAGAGAAGATGGAGACTAAGATTGTATGGTGTGTTTAGCTTTCAAGTTGAGTAGTTAATGTGCTCTATGGGTATTTGAATTGGTCAATTCTCACACCTAATTAGATAGCTTTTGGGAATTCCACTTGGGTGCCTACCAATCGGTATCTCTGTTGGTGCTTGGTGGCTTTGTGAAGGACTACATACAAGAGGTTTCTTTCCAATGAAGGATTCTGAATAGTGAGGAAGTCAAGGGAAATATCGCAATGTAGCTTTTGAGAGGCTTGAGTCACACAATGACTAGTAGGAGATGCTTTACTGGGTATTGATATGTTAGTTCCCACCTCAATTGCTAGCTTTTTGGAGAGCCATTCCGTTTGGATACTCTACAAAGAATCAACGAGGAAGATTTTTTTGGTTTTTTTTTTTGCTTGACACTGATCTTGTTAGTAATGCTCTACAACATTTTAAAGATGAATTCCTCGTTTATCTTTATTAATTTTTGTAAACTGATGCACTGTAAAATTCACATCTATTGAATTACCCGAGAGAGATATATATATATATATATCAAGGAGGAGCCTTCTTATTAATGGCTCGTTATTATAATTAAATACACAAAATCATAATTTTAATTCCTGATTGTAAAGGATATATTTCCTAATATATATCTCAATCATATCTCAATAATTTTAATAGTACATGTTTTGCTCTTTTTTAAGTTACAATACTACTCCATCTAGTCCTTTATATAAAAACCATTTTAATGAAGAAATTTAACTACAAAGTGGATCTTATATTAAAAACCGAAAGGAGTACAATATACCCGTTGCTTCATTGTGGCGTTCTCTGTTTCTTTTTTTCCTTTTCTTTTCAATATGGATTTCTTAGGTAAAAAAAGTTACTATCTTTTTCTATTTTTGTTTGCGGGTACTTGATCTGTTACATGATATCTATCAATATATTTTTTTTTTGTCTAATAGTTGATAAACTATTTGATTTGTTAATTGATTTATTTCTGTTGTATTATCTTTTCAGGCCAGTTCCTCCTTCACAGGCTGTAATGGCAGTGAGTAACACATATGGAAGAGTAAGAAAGCCAGTTCGATTTCTTCTTATTGGTTCATTTATGAGTAATCAAGACCTTGGAGATGAGGGTTACCCTGATGATAGCAGCGATTGCTCTCTCTGGATGCCTGTTGCACCCCCTGGATACACAGCCCTTGGGTGTGTAGCACATGTGGGGAATCAACCACCGCCAAATCATGTTGTTCACTGCCTGCGTTCTGATCTTGTAACATCAACTTCATATTCGGATTGTTTATTTATTTCTCCAGCCCAAGTTGCCTCTGGTTTTAGTATCTGGCGTCTTGATAATGTTATTGGGTCCTTTTTCGTCCATTCTTCAACTGAATGTCGTCCTGAAGGCAGAGTTTATGACCTATGTCATCTGCTTCTCTGGAACTCAAATCTAGCTCAGCCTTCCCCATTAGATCCAGTTTCTGATTTTAGTTCTGGTGACAGTGAAAACCAGCAAGTAACCCAAAGTGCAAATACATCCGGATGGGAGACTTTGAGGTCCATATCAAAAGCTACCAATTATATGTCTTCACCTAACTTTGAGAGAATTTGGTGGGACAAAGGTGGTGACCTTCGCCGTGCAGTCTCAATATGGCGACCTGTTGCACGTCTTGGATATGCTGTCTTGGGTGATTGCATTACTGAAGGGTGAGGCATTTTTATCTTATTAGTCTTGCTTGGTACATTATGAAGTTTACTCAGTCCTTTTCTTTTGTGCTGGCATTAATAACTAGTCATTTTTCATGCCTTTCAGCCTTGAACCTCCTGCCCTAGGAATAATCTTCAAAAATGATCATCCTGATATCTCTGCTAAACCCGTTCAGTTTACTAAAGTTGCACATATTGCGGGGAAAGGTATTGAGGAAATCTTCTTCTGGTACCCTGTAGCTCCTCCTGGTTATGTTTCTCTTGGATGTTTTGTCTCCAAGACAGATGAAGCACCATGTACTGATCTGTTCTGCTGCCCAAGGATGGATCTGGTTAGCCAGGCAAATATCCATGAGGTGCCACTTTCAAGATCTTCAAGTTCAAGGGCACCCCATTGCTGGAGCATTTGGAAAGTAGAAAACCAGGTTAATCTTAGCTTGCACGGCACTAAAATCACTGAAAAATTCTGTATCTACTGCTTTTCAAGTTTAAATAAAGATAACTGTTTTCATTTTTGAAATATAAAGTTGTTTGTTCCTAGTAGCTAGGTGCATGTTGATATGATTTACATGCTTTGAGAATTTATTTTGTGCTTATGTTACATTTAACTCAAGAACGGGGAACAAAAAAGGTTATGCATTCTACTATCTCTGCAGGCTTGCACCTTTCTGGCTCGATCTGATCTCAAGAAGCCATCAAGCAGATTAGCCTACATAATTGGTGACCCAGTGAAGCCCAAGACTCAAGAAAACATAACTGCTGATCTGAGGCTAAGATTCTTGTCTGTGACAATTTTGGATAGCATATATGGAATGGCAGTACGTATCCTATGCCTAACCACCTGAAATCAATACTCATTTTTCTCAGTTTTATGATACTATTGAAAAATTGAACTATCATTTCAGATGACACCGTTGTTTGACACAACTATTACAAACTTAAGGCTGGCAACACATGGCCACCTGGAATCCATGAACGCAGTACTGATTTCTTCAATTGCTGCATCAACCTTCAATGCGCAATTAGAGGCATGGGAGCCACTTGTGGAGCCCTTTGATGGAATATTCAAGTAAACTGTGATTTTTTTTTGAATGAAAAATAAATTTGTGATAATTGTCTGATTCCTGTCCTATATTGATCTGACCCATCCTTTTGGGAATATGGAACCAATTAAATGTTCTCTTTCAAACTTGTTTAGGTTTGAAACTTATCATTCAAATGTAAACTTGCCATTTGGAATTGCAAAGAGGATTCGCATTGCTGCTACCAATGTTCTGAATGTGAATGTTAGTGCAGCAAATCTTGATTCCTTTGTAGGATGCATTCTTTCGTGGAGAAGACAGTTAGAGCTTGAACAGAAAGCTTCTAAGCTAAAAGAGGTCAAATACTTACAAGCTATTATCCTTGTACCCTTTGAATTATGTGCTTGTGTAAAGCCTTACAAGCTCATTGGTTGTGCAGGAGGTTGGTAGTCTGCAGAGAAATGGGGATGATGCAATTTTTTCTGCACTGGATGAGGATGATTTACAGACTGTTGTAGTAGAGAATAAACTTGGGTGTGTCATATATGTAAAAAAGGTTGAGCAACATGTAGATATGGTTGACAAGTTACATCATGGTGATTGTGCTTCTGTGTGGATTCCGCCTCCAAGGTTTTCAGATAAGTTAAATGTTTCGGATGAATCTAGAGAGGCACGTTGTTATATTGCTGTTAAGATGCTTGAAGCCAAGGTGATAATCATTGAAATGATTTATCAAGTATTTTAATCCCAATTCCAAATAACTGGAAAACTAAAATCAACTTGTTCAAATTTTGGTAGGGTTTACCTCTCCTTGATGATGGAAACAGCCATAACTTCTTCTGTGCTCTACGCCTTGTTGTGGACAATCAGGCAACTGAACAACAAAAGTTGTTTCCCCAGAGTGCAAGAACAAAATGTGTGAAGCCTATAGTTTCAAGAATTAATGATCTGGTTGAAGGCATAGTAAAGTGGAATGAACTCTTTATATTTGAAATTCCTCGAAAGGTATCGGATGGATTATTTGACCATGAAGTGATCAATTTTATGTTTGTTAACTTATCAATTTTTATATGACCATGAAATCCAAATTCCCGTCTTAAGTTTAAATATATTGTATGATTTATTGTTCATATAGGCATTAGTTACATGATTTTGAAGTTTTCTACACATGATACTTCATTAACTAATTAAATTGGTTCAGGCCCCTGCTAAGATGGAAATAGAGGTCACAAATCTGGCTGCCAAGGCTGGAAAAGGTACGTCATGGCCCATCTCTATTCTGACATTATTTTTAATCCAATTGAAAGACACATGGATGCAATTTCATTGAGCAATCTACTTTCTTCCAACTTCCTCGTTTCTGTTTAAAGCTTGTTGCAATAACTGTCAGTAAGAGAACAGTAAAATAGCTTATATTTTATAATCTTTGTAAACGAAGCAACTGAAGTTTTTCCTTTATTGAATATCAAGAGTTCATTAATTCATTAAGTAAGATAGATATTTGCATCTTGAAAGGGCTAAGCAAGCAGTCTGTTCAAATGATTCTAAAATATTGATAACCGTTTGGATAGCCCGTTGGGAGAACGGACACAGATTCCGAGGTAGTTTATGTGAGAGGAAAAGTGTCTCGGTAAGCGCACCCGTTGTGCCAACGGGCTTACCAAACGGAGCAAATCCTGTCCCAGCACTGCTGGACAGTGATCTGGAGACGGAGTGTTGTTGGTGTTGAGTTTTTGTTGAACATTATTCATGAGAAAGACATTAAAAGGACACAGTCACACTTTACTGCGGACAATATTTAGCAGCATTTTAATGTCAGTTTTGTTATTTTGTAGCTTTTGTAATATTAGGTTTTACTTATTCTAGATAAAATCCTTTTATTAGGTTTTTATAATTATTATCTCATCATTCAGGTGATGTTGTGAGTTCCCTGTCTTTCCCTGTTGGACATGATGCAAATATTTTAAGGAAGGCCGCTTCTATGAAAATGGTTCATCATCCACGTGATGTTCAGAATATAATATCATATCCACTCAGGAGAATGGTCAGTTACTATGTTTCACATCATCTTTATGTTGTTTGCTCTCTACATAGATAATTAGAATTCTGTTGCTTATTCATGGTTCACTATTTTAGGTTCAACAAAACAATGTTGAAGACGTGTGGAATGGAAGCCTCTTAGTTTCAACATCATATGTTGAAAGAAATACAATTGCAAATCTTCAAAAAGATGCAAATAGTGAGGATGATGCTGATAGAGACATAGGATTTTGGGTTGGGCTTGGCCCAGAGGGTGAATGGAAAAGTGTTCGATCATTGTTTCCACGTTCTGTGGTTCCTAAATCCTTTGAGAATGAATTCTTTGCAATGGAAGTTGTTATGAAAAATGGCAAGAAACATGCAGTTTTCCGTAGTCTTGTTACGGTGGTAAACGATTCAGATGTTCGATTGGACATTTCTACATGCCATTCATCTGTGAGTCTTCGTACTGATTCCTCACATGGAGTTAGCGGTAAAATTAGTGCTGTTGAAGAAGTCTTTCAGAATCAGTATTATAACCCCACATCTGGATGGGGTAATAAATGGCCAACTCATCATGAATATGTTGGCCACTGGAGTACTAGAGACTTCTCTCACTCATCAAAGGTTGTATGTTTATTTATATTCTCAGATCACTTGAATTTCTATGGCTGCTATTGTTATGTTTTTAATATTTTTCATTCATGTCATTTTGAAGGACTTCTTTGAACCCCCTCTCCCTCCAGGGTGGAAATGGATGTCAGGATGGACCATAGATAAAAGTCAGTTTGTTGATAATGATGGATGGGCATATGGGCCTGACCTTGTATCCTTAAAATGGCCTCCCACATCAAAATTTTCGGCAAAAACAGCCTCAGATGTTGTGCGTAGAAGGCGATGGATTCGTTCAAGACAAAATCTCTCTGAACAAGGAGTAGATTCCAAGCAGAGTGAAGCCACTATCATGGATCCTGGTGCTTCTTCTGTTTTGTGTTGGAAAAGCACAACCAAAGACTCTGATGAATGTTTACAAGTTCGACCTAGATTAGGTGATCCTCAGTTTTTATATTCATGGGGTCGTATAGTAGCTGTGGCTTCAAGTTCCATGTTTGGTAAAGACCAGTTCCTATTAGATGAAAGTTCTAAACAGAATTCTTCAATTCCCAATCGCTCCTTGAAACTAAATCAACTTGAAAAAAGGGATGTACTTTTGTGCTGTTCTCCTAGTAGTGGAAATATGTTATTTTGGCTTAGTGTAGGAACAGATGCCTCAGTTCTTAATACTGAACTAAATGCACCAATATATGACTGGAAAATATCCATCAATTCTCCTATGAAGTTGGAAAACCGGCTTCCCAGTCCTGCAGAGTTTACAGTGTGGGAAAGACCAAAGGAAGGGAATTTCATTGAGCGGCATCATGGTGTCATATCCTCTCGCCAAAGTGCACACATCTATTCGGCAGATATTCAGAAGCCTTTGTATCTTACTTTGTCCGTGCAGGGAGGTTGGCTTATGGAGAAGGTGATGACTCAGTATTAATCTGGATGTACTTCAACCATACGTTTAAGAAATATATAGGAGTTTATTGTGTTTTTTTCTGTAGCTGATTCTCCTTTCTTGCATGATTCAGGACCCTGTTCTTATACTGGATCCTTCTTTTACCAATCATGTCGCATCGTTCTGGATGATTCACCAGCAAAGTAGAAGGTTTGTGATCAAATTTGAAAATGAAACCCCAAAAAAGTGTTGAATCAAGTTGTCTTCAAGGGATTTGTTACATTTTCACCATTTTGAATGTCTTTCTAAAATAAAATATTACACAATTCTGGAGAATGAATTCTGAGTTTATTCACATAGGAATTCAATACATATAGGGAAGGGATAGCAACATTTCTGCTTGTCAATAAATGAGAAAATATTAAAAAGCAAAGCTTTCAATAAATCTGGGACAGAAAGTAGACAAAATATCTACATAGAGAAAAAATGAAAACCAATAAAGGCATATTGACGGAACATTGTAATTAATGTTTTGCCAACAGCTCTCAGTATCTGGCTGAAGAACATTGGTTCTTATAGTGTAATACCATTCTGTCACGGACCAATGTTTTCTGAAAGTTCAAGCTATTAAGAGAAAGCTCAAGAATGGTTGTATTAAAACCTTTGATCACACCCTCTCATATGAAAACCCTTTGAAATCAAAACCTGAGCAAATCTCACCCCACAATTCCTACTGTTGCATTTTAATTTAATTCCAAGATTTGGTGGGGCATGCATGACCATATAACCCATTATTCAACATAGTGAGGTTCTGTCATCTATCACCCATATCCATATCTTGTTACTATTAAAACTGATTTCTTATAGCATGCATTATGTAGTGGTGAAATATAATATCCTTTTAAAATGCATTTGCTACGTATTTGTGCTTTGGATTGATCAAAAAGCCAGGAGGGCATTGTGGTAGATTTTTCTTCATGCTATTTCTTAGTCTACTTTTTGTTGCTGATGCTCATAGATATTGTTTAGGTGGAAATTTATGTGATATATTGCAGCTTTAACAGAAGCATAGTCTTTGCTTTAGCATCTATCAACTCCCTTATCATCATATTCACAGGAAACTTCGTGTGAGCATCGAATATGATATGGGTGCAACAAGTGCTGCCCCAAAAACTCTAAGGCTTTTTGTTCCATATTGGATTGTCAATGAGTCATCTTTGGCTTTGGCATATCGTGTAGTGGAAGTGGAACCTTTGGAAAATGCAGATATGAATAGAGCAGTGAAGTCTGCCAAAACAGCCTTGAAAAATCCTTTGAGTTCAATAGATAAAAGGCATTCTATTTCAAGGAGAAACCTTCAGGTACTTGAAGCTATTGAAGACAACAGCCCATTTCCGAGCATGCTTTCACCACAAGATTATGCTATTCGAAGTGGACTTACAGTCTTTCAATCTCAAAAAGATACTAGTCTGTCACCTCGGTTGGGCATTGCAGTAGCCATGCACCATTGTGAAGTGTATAGCCCTGGGATTTCTCTCCTTGAGCTGGAAAACAAGGTGACATTAATGAAGGATGGGATATATGATAATCATATTCACTTCTCATTCTTTTTTATTAGAATTCATTGGAATTTCTCAAGTTCATTTCATAATGATCTTTCTTGAAACTTAATTTTGATAGGAGCGTATCGATGTCAAGGCTTTTGATTCAGATGGATCATACTGCAAACTTTCAGCATTATTGAACATGACTTCTGATAGAACAAAGGTTGGAGAGTCTGTGCTCTTACTTTGGCAGTCTATTTGTTGGAGATTATCAATGGCAATATTCCTAAGCCTCTTAGTGTTAAGCTTTTCAAAATAAACTGGCTGAAGCATGTTTTATTCTCCTTTTTAGTAATTGTCTTTTTCCTTGATGAAACTTTCTGTCTTTAGAAAACAATAATGAAGATGTTTCTATCATTGCCTTTTTATTTAGACTTGAGCCAGATGAACGACTATGATTTATGTTTCTTGTGGATAGGATTATTATGTTCTTTTAATACCAGTAATTTTTATTTGTATGGCTCGTTTGGTCTATCTTACTTTTAATTTTCATAATGATAACTAAATAGTTACTTTTTTATGAAGAAATTTCTCTGTGGAATTGGATTTTCTCTCGAAAGCTAAATACCGTCAGTTTATTTGATGTTCAGGTGGTTCATTTCCAGCCTCACACGCTGTTTATTAATAGGGCTGGATGTAGTCTATGTCTGCAGCAATGTGGTTCTGAGGCATCCATGTTGATTCATCCCACTGATCCTCCAAAATCCTTTGTGTGGCAGTCATCTGCCAAAGTGGAATTTTTGAAGGTGTGTACCAATTTTTGTTATTCTTTGTTAGCGTGATATGTATGTGGGGTGTTATGTATACCTTATGAAGGACCATATATTCTTTCAGTTGTGCGTGGAGGGATTCCAATGGAGTGCACCATTTAGTGTGGACAATGAAGGTGAAATGCGCATTAACTTGAGAAACAATATTGGATATGGTCAAATGCAATTAAGAGTACTAGTAAGAAGTGGTGCCAAGAGGTCACGCTCTGAAGTTATATTTCGTCCAAATTCATTATCAAGTCCTTACAGGTTCTTCTCTCAATTCCCTTAAAAATTATTACAATTTTCCGTCCAATTTTTTGTTTTATTTCGTTGATATTGGATATGAAAATACAAGAGGAACATACCTACCTTTCTAATTGAAGCTCGCGGAGTTTTTCTTTCTGCAAAATTGTACATACCTGCATCAAATTTGGGTCATTTGCAACCCCCTCCCCCCAGTGAGGAAAAGCTATCACCTCTCTGGATTTAACTCGCCTGAATGTTTCCCCATTAATCCTCTAAGCAGAGATGCAGTATCAGAAATCTTTAATTTGTCACATTACGTACTCCCATTCATTTGAAATGTGGAAAACCTTGGTGGGTATCCAATCATGAAGGATAATACTTGCCAATGTTCAAATCTTGAGGAGTCATAGTTGTGGGAGGATATTAGCTGGTTTTCCAAGTTTAATTTTGCTGTTATCAATGACTATTCCTTTCATTTGGCTTGTTGGATATTCTGACTACTGGCAACAAGATTCCATAAATTTTGTGGCATGATGACTAAATCTCACAGTATGAGTTCAATGTTGGTTACTGCCATTCTTGTTTATTGATTTGATTTCATCTTAAATGTTCATTTATCTATGTTGTCTTCATTTTGTGAGGATCCAATGGCTGGCCTTCAGCCATAGCCGCTATTTAAAATATGTTGTGCCATTTGAAATTGGAGAATAATTCAGGCAATGTTCTTCCGTTTTCCTTCATGACTTGTTACAAATTGAAGTGGTAGGCACACAACTTTTAACAATGGAAGAAATTAGTTTTCCGTTTCCCCATTACTTGTTCTACATGTTATCATGATGATCTTTATTTGACAATGTTAAATGATGTAATTAGTTGGTAGATAGTTTTACGAAGAAGTAGTTGAGAGTTAGAAGTTGTATTTATTACTCTAAGAATACTCTACATAGAACTAGAGTGTATAAATACCCTTGTAATCTTGAGAATGGATCATCAGAAAGATTTTTCCTCAACTTTTATCAGGCAAGCATTTGTCATCTGTCTTGCCGTTTTTAAATGTTCTTCAACTATATACTTTGTATGATAATTAACTTTTGACCCACAGGATTGAGAATCATTCAATGTTCTTGCCCATTCGTTATCGTCAAGTTGATGGTACCAGTGATTCTTGGCAGCTGCTTCTTCCAAATGCTGCTGCTTCATTTCTGTGGGAAGATGTTGGGAGAAGACGTTTGCTGGAACTTTTCATAGATGGGACTGACCCACTGAAATCGTTGAAGTATGATATTGATCAAACTTCTGATCATCAGCTCATCCATGTAACTGATGAATCGAGCAATGCCTTCTGTGTCACTATTGTAAAGGAAGAGAAAATCAATGTTGTTAAGATCAGTGATTGGATGCCGGAAACTGAACCTACAGGGGCCCTGAGTGGAAAATCTTTGTCATCAATGTCTCAGATCTGTAAGAATGATTCTCAAAAGCAACAATCATTGTCTGTTGCAGATTGTGAATTCCACATGTTTCTTGAGCTTGCTGAGCTTGGAATATCTGTCATTGATCATACACCTGAGGAGATATTATACCTCTCTATTCAAAGTCTTGTTCTGGCATATTCTACTGGCTTGGGCTCTGGGATCAATAGGTAGGGATTTGCATTTTCTTGACTATCTTACGTCCTAGAAGTTGTTTATTTGTTTTAATTGGGATATCTGTTGAAAATACTATTTAAACCCACTCATCAATCAATACGACTTAGTCTCTTGCTTTGTAATTATAGTTTCAAGATTAAGAATCATTCCTTTTTGTTATGGTTGTGCATAGATATTCAATATTAATAATACATTTGGTGTTGTTCTGTGTTTTAGGTTTAAGCTCAGAATGCGTGGGTTACAAGTGGACAACCAGTTGCCATTAACACCAATGCCAGTTCTCTTCCGTCCACAAAGAGCAGTGGCAGAAACTGACTATATCCTAAAATTCTCCATGACAATGCAGTCAAATGGATCGCTGGATCTCTGTGTCTATCCATATATTGGGCTCCATGTGAGTTACCTTAAAATTCTGTTTTACTTAGTCAAAATCATGTCAATATTTTGTTTACAAATGATGAGCCTCTGATTTGTTTCATATAATGCTTATCTTTTGACTGGTTTTGGGTAAGCAGGGCCCTGAAAATTCAGCTTCCTTTTTTATAAACATTCATGAACCTATAATTTGGCGCCTTCACGAAATGATCCAGCAGGTGAAGCTCAGTAGGTTGCATGATTCTCAAACAACTGCTGCTTCAGTTGATCCAATTATTCAAATTGGGTATGCAACAGTTTTATTTTCCTGGTGATTTGTGGTTTTGTTGATTTCTTTGAAATTTTATATGATAGAAATTGGAATTTCAGTGTCCTCAATATCTCGGAAGTTCGGTTAAAGGTATCTATGGCTATGTCACCCAGTCAAAGGCCAAGAGGTGTGCTTGGGTTCTGGGCATCCTTAATGACTGCATTGGGGAACACAGAAAATATGCCTGTATGTATTTATTTGCTTTCCATAAGTTGCGTTTATTTGAAGAAGTTGCAGCTTTCCTAGTGGAGTAATAGTCTGATCGATTATTATATTAACCTTACAAAATTCTTATTAATAACATTTCTTCCCATCCTAAATGCAAGGGCTGGTAGAGAGGTTTGTTTTGATCCTAAATCAAATTGCAAGACCTCAATCTACTTTGTCTCCCTAATTTATAACTTTTTCCCTAAACTCTTCCTATCGATTTCATATATTAAGGGGTTTTCCGTCAATGGTGTAATTTTCAATGCAAAATGATATAGGGAAATTAACACGCATTTTTTATGTTAAATTGGCTCTGATACCATGTTAGATTGATGAAGGAATATGAAAAACCTTATTATTGATGTGCCTATGAAGAGTATTTATACATTAGACATTAGAGATATATTTAGAATCTTAACATCATCCCTAATAATGTGGATCTAACTAAATCCCTAATATATCTCAACAGAATCTAACTAAATCCCTAATATATCTCAACACTTCCCCTCAAGTTGGAGCATAGAAATTAATCAAGCACAACTTGTTACAAATGTAGTCGATCCATTTTAGACTCAATAGGACAAAGACCCCAAACATCAGAATGAACTAACTCAAAAAGGGACATAGCTCGTTTATTGACTCTAGACACCAAATAGACACGATGATGTTTGACAAACTAACATGAATCATAATCTGATGATAATAAATGACTGAACTGAAGATAAATCCCGGCACAAGGAAGGGTCACACCAATGACCAAGCAAAATGATGAAAGTACCGGAAACAAAAGGAACCGCTGGAGCTACACCAGGAGCCAGCCAAAGACAAAACAAAAACTGCTGGAGTTACACCAGGAGTCAGCCAAAGACAAAACAAAATCGAAAGTGCCAAACAGAAGGAACCCAGAAATAAAATGTCAAACCAGGGGACAAAACCACCAAGGAAAGGATGACAAGGAGGAGACGAAGCCGGAAAACAGGAGCGCCGTCGAAAACTTGCCGTTTTCCGGCGTCACTTGCCGGCGTGTGAAAAGAACGTCAGAAGTGCAGACGGTGCGTGAAGCTTACGTGCTTACCGGACGGCGATGAGATTCTGGGGAAACACCGATCGAAGCCTTCTTGTCCTCCCTGTGCGGCGTGTGTGGCTGGTCCGTCATTGAACTCCTCCATTGCAATGGAAGGGCAAAGATCTGGGAAGGGAAAATCCATGAAGCAGAAGGCGTTGAAAACAGACAAGAAAACTCTCAACAAAAAGCTAACAGTGAACAAAATGGAGATTCTCAACAGCGGCTGCAAACAGGCGAAGATCTGGAACTGAGATGAGGATGGAGGATGAAGATCGCATAGACACGAACGAAAAGGGAACAACTGAGATGGCCTGAGAAAAAGGACTCAGACATGAAAACGAAGACATTCGCCTGGACGCTTCACGTGCAACCATCGTATCAACAATGGCTCTGATACCATGTTAGACTGATTAAGAAATATGAAAACCTTATTATCGATGTACCCATGAAGGGTATTTATACATTAGAGATATATTCAGAATCTTAACATTATTCTTAATAATGTGGATCTAACTAAATCCCTAATATATCTCAACGTTTTACAATTAACTAAACTAACTTTCGTCATTTTTGAAATTGGTTATCTAGCCCATGCATTTAGGACCTAAGAGAGTAGTTTGTATGGAGAAAACCTGGTTTAGAGTGGTTTATCATTTTCCCTTCATACTCCAAAGCTAAGATTAGTCTCTGCTAACAACAAAGGAAACTCCTGTTCCACCAAAAATTCTTAACACAACTAAATGAACATAATCCTCTTTTATTTTCATGACTAACATTATTGTTTGGTCAAAGCCAAAATAGGAAAATATCAAAATAATTCAATACTTTATCGCCCCTTATCTTCTGTTCAGCATTTGCACATGTATACTTAGAAATGCTGAGGATTCCAAGAAATTAAGTCTTGGGATGTTAATGCCTTTTTTCATTCAGTCTTAGATTTGAGGGAGAGATTAATAAATTTCTGCTAATTCGAACAAACATCTACTTAAATTAGGTCAGGATTAATCCAAGGTTTCATGAGAATGTGTGCATGAGGAAGAGTTCTATGATTAGCATCGCTATTTCAAATATCCGGAAGGACCTCCTGGGCCAACCACTTCAGCTGTTGTCAGGTGTTGATATCTTGGGTAATGCAAGTAGTGCACTTGGACATATGAGTAAAGGTGTGGCTGCATTATCAATGGACAAGAAATTTATTCAAAGTCGACAGAGACAGGTTTGTTAAAGATTGTCCTCCTTGGGGGAATATTACGCATTTATTGTAAATATTTATTATCATTTTTAGTCTTTATTAGCATTCATTAGCATTTATAAGATTTTATTCACCTTGAATCCTTGATGTATATATATAGCCCTTGTATACCAGTGTTCTATGAGAAATGTACGAGGAGACCAGATATTCTCTCAAACTTCCACACTCCTTACTCTGCAGTGATGTTTCCTCAATTTTTTTCATTAATATGATAGATATTTTTCCTATAACCCTAACCTTTAAATAAGGGAGAATTCAGTAATGTAAATTACCAAAAAGTCCCAATAAGAAGTGAGCAACATATGTTATTATTTCTTGCACAAGAATTTGTCATTACATGCTACTCATTTTTTGTGAGACTTCTTTGTGATTACATTCCTTTTTTGGGACCTTATAGTGATTCTCCATTTAAATATACAAATTACACCTATGAGCTAGCTCCCTTTCTTTTTAAAATCCATTTTCAGTGTCTGTGTGGGAAAATCCTGTGTTTATGGAAGCTGTAATCATTGTAGTTATTGAGTAAACCCTACCTTTTGGAATTGATTTGTTGTAATCTTGTGACTCTTGGGCTTATTGTAATTTCTAACTTCTAGGTATCAGTTTTTCTTTTTTTTCCATTTATTTGGTAGTTTCCGAGTATAGCTGCTCTTTGCCGTACCATTCACTTTTTTGTCTGTTGGAAACAGTGGAGGGCTGCTGAACAATTTGATAAACCAACAATCATTTTGCATAGTAGTGCCTTTTTAATTATAGTGATCCTGCCTCATGAAAACCCTTTAAATGGAAAGAGACTTGAAAGTTTAAGTTTTTAAGCTTCAGCACAGTTGTGGATCATAGAGTTATAACATAAAGTGATCATATGGGTTGCTTGCCATAACCAGTGCTGGTGACTTTTTTGTTATTGATTTTTTCTTATCACGTGTTGTACTTTGATAGGATGTTGATACATGTGTTTCATTTGACAGGATGCCAAAGGTGTGGAGGACATCCGTGATGTTATCAGGGAGGGAGGTGGAGCATTAGCTAAAGGTTTGTTTAGAGGAGTAACTGGCATATTAACAAAGCCTCTTGAAGGTGCAAAAGCTTCTGGTGTTGAAGGTTTTGTTCAAGGCGTTGGGAAGGGAATTATTGGTGCAGCTGCACAACCAGTGAGTGGAGTTTTGGATCTTCTGTCAAAGACAACCGAAGGTGCCAATGCCATGAGAATGAAAATTGCAGCTGCTATCACATCTGATGAACAGCTTCTCCGGAGGAGACTGCCTCGGGTGATAAGTGGTGATAATTTGCTTCAATTATATGATGATTACAAAGCTCAAGGGCAGGTACCAGTCGCTCAATTTGCTACTAGTTACAGACACAAAGTGTTTTTATTATGTAGACATGAATTTTCAGATATTGAGATGACGGTGGTATGTGTTGAAACTAAATCAAGATATCAATTGAATCCTGACAGTTGTTTTAATCTAACTTTAGGGTGGTTCTCTTATTTCTTCTGATGAAACGAATGTCTTAATTGCATACTTCTAAAATATGCAAACTATTTCATTAAAATGATATAAACTGCTGAAAGTTTAGTTTCTGTCAGATCATGTCATTGAGGTCCAGCTGGAGACTAGAACTTGTTATTTATTCACTAGAGAATCTGGATGGCCTCTCTAATGAAACCTTTTGCACACTATATTACTGTTTCTACTTGCACTAATGCAATTATCTTTTGCTTACCCAATTTAATTTCTCCCTATGAACTCTTGCATGTTTGTGGCATTCTTTTTGGAGTGATTCATTTTATAGATGATGACTATCATCATATTTTTGTTTTGAAGGTCATATTGCAGCTTGCAGAATCAGGTTCATTTTTTGGCCAGGTGGATCTTTTCAGAGTTCGTGGAAAGTTTGCATTATCAGATGCCTATGAAGACCACTTTCTACTTCCAAAAGGGAAAATCCTTATGGTCACTCATAGGAGGGTCATACTATTGCAAGTAAGTATTCATAATTGAGAATGACGGACAATGAAATGAATCACATTCTCCAGTGCGTTGTTACTAAGAAAATCTATTGTCAATATCAGCAACCTTCCAATATTATTGCTCAGAGGAAGTTCAGCCCTGCAAAGGATCCGTGCTCAATATTGT
>JANTPZ010083513.1:0-39000 GCA_025593235.1 Vachellia pachyceras | reverse complement strand
CACACACATGCTCCTTTCATGTGTCGTGCATTCTTTATATATAATTTGCTTAGCTTTGCGTTGGTGTATGTCTCTGACACTGACTTAGACTCAGACTGTGTTTAGAGTGAGAGCTAGCGAGAGAGATCAGACCAGACCAGACCAGACCATGGAAACTGCCATTAATGGTGAGAACAGAAGAAATGATGATGCAGAAGACAATAAAGAAACTGACGACGAGCAACTTCGTCTCAAGAACATGATTGCAAGCCATCCTTTGTATGACATTTTGATCCAGTCTCACTTCAACTGTTTGAAGGTAAATTCATTTCATCTTCAACCTTTCATTTTCCATATTTTTCAACAGTACATAATTGAAAAGTGAAGATAATAATAATGACCAGACGGGTTTGAAAAGGTAATTTTCACTCTGGTCTTCTTGTAATTAAGACGAACGTGGTTTGTGTTTTGGTTTGGCTAAACTTGGATAAGCTCGATCGGTTTGTCTTTTCAAAGGAAAGGATCTGTATATATAGACAATATTATTAGGAACTGAAAATAAAATTCTCATACATGGAAATTGGAACATGCATATAATATTATTCCAGCAGGTGGGATTAGGTGAAACTGCAGAACTGGACATAGCAAAAGATGCAGCAGTGAAGCAGCTAGTCAATTACAAGCCCGGACCCCACGTGTACACTAGTCCCAGTTCTTCAGAGCTCGATCACTTCATGGTCTGTGTATGTATATGATGTTCAAGTTATAAAATCCTACTTGTCTTTAATTATATATGAAGCAAATTGATTAAACGCATCATGCAAACTTAATAATGATATTACTGTGTTATAACAGGAAGCATATTGCATGGCAATGAGTGAGCTGAAGGAAGCCATAGAGGAACCAACCAGAGAGACAAAGGCTTTCATAAATGGAATGTACATAGACCTCAAGGACCTCATCACTCACAACAATAATTAATATCCAACCGGATGATCTTTATGATCCATCAACCTTCCACTTCCACTAATGTACTGACATATATGAATGTGTGCATGCTTGCTTGCTATATATATGTGTGTGGTGTGTCCTAAACATATGTGGTTGTGTAAGCAGTTATTATGAAACTATTAACTTGGAACTTGTTATCTGGGCGAATATCTATGTAGATGCACTTACTCAAAGGGCAAGAAGCTCGTTATGTAAGAATTTCTCTCTCGGTGATTAGCGCTTGATCAGTGCTCTGTGTATGTCCTGCTAAGCATATATAGTTACGCTGTAATTTATTGGGTGCTCATTATCAGAATCAGGGCATTGAGTGCTGAAACCCTGAAACTGTACGAGCATGCTGGTTTCTTAAGATACTTGATATATGTATTATCGTGATGTTATTATAAGGAATTTGACTTGAATGGCAGATCAGAGTTAACAGTCATTTCCACAGTTTGAGTTTCCAAATTTTCTTGTTTAATTAATTAATTTGCTGAGACTTGTGTATCTCAGAGTTTCATTAAAAAAAAATTGTCATGGCTTTTAGTTTTGCTGAAGGGAAACTTTTGTTTCATTTTATGATAATAATGATTAGGAACAATTTTGGTGATGTAGCCTATATTTTAGTGTATTAACTGTATATATCCTTTGATCTGTGCACTTAAACCTTAGAAATTAACTTGAATTCTGAAACGAAGGGATAGTATATTGTTCCACTTGCATTGCTGTAATCCAAATCTGATACTCAGCTTGTTTGGCAAAGGTTGAGGAGAGTCAAAAGCACATGCAACAGTGTTTTTCCGTAAAACGAGATAATCTCTTTCACATATTTACCTCAACTTACGTAAAAGTACTTCTCTACCACGTTTCGAAACGGAGTTATTGTCATGAGTATTAGGTTCAGTCTCTCGCCTATGTATTGTATTACATACTAACAGTTGGAAAAAAAAATTAAAAAAAAAATCTAAACAGTAACGTGAGGAAAATTTAAAATATTATTTATAGCTATTGGAACTTGCAATCAATCTTTGGGTCGATCAAATCTAACTATTTATATAAACCCCATCCATCGTATGCTTTTGTCTAATTTATGTTAAAAGGAATACACTTCATTTTAGGCGAAACAACTTTCTGCCTCGCTGATTTTTTTTTTATACCAAAAAAAAAACTTTCTGCCTCGCTGATTTTTTCTTGTCTGGGTTTATTTTATTAGTTTATTTTGTGTGATACTTGTTTATTGTTCTTGTCTTAGAACAATGACCCAAGTTATTATTTTATCCAATGTTAATATGGACATGGTAATAGCAACTCACAATAAGTACTATCAGATTAGAGAAACACTCCCTCCCAATTATAAGTAAAATTCTCTCTACGCCATCCTTTTTATAGGTAATATGATTTTTTTCAAAAATTCAATGCATTTTTTATTTTTACTTAAATTAATTAGACGTCTCTTTTATTTTTTTTCACTAATTCTCCTTCTTATTCTCTTTCCCATCCTTTTGATAAATAAGGGTAAACTTAAAAGATTATATTTTTTATATGTTTATTATTTTTAACTAATTTTACCTTATAGTTCATTTTACTGATAATTTGAGTGATTGTTAATTATAAAAAAATGTGGAAAGAGTGTTGTATCTTTCTATGCTTGATATAACTCATTTGTAAATATTAAAAATTAATGAAATTAGTTATCTTTAACTATGATTTAATTTTCATTTAATATGTGTAATTAATATACATATCGTAAAAAATTATAAATTCAAAAGGTAAAGTTTATATATATATTTTACAAGTAAATTCCCTATATTTTTTTCCGCTATATCTAGTAATTTCTAACCATACCTTGTTTTAAACCCCTGGAATAGGATATGTTTTAACTTTATATATTTAAAATTGTAAAATTTATATCAACTTAAAATAGTTAGAAGGGAGGAATATTAATCATATATTATAAATGGTAAATGTGGTAAGAAATGCAATTTAAAACATAAGTTTGGTGAGGTTTAGCGGAGGCAACTTTCTGTCCGTTTGGATATAACCAAGACGAAAGCCCTATGCACTTGATTTGCGATTGTACGAATGCTAAGGATCGGTGGCTCTCTTTGATTAATCCATCGGCCCATGAGGATTTCTTTACTTTACAGGGGAGGGATTGGTTGAAGTGGAACCAGAAAACACAAGCAGGGAAGGACTTTACCAATAAAGTCCAGGGGTGTACCCTATTAGGTTATATGTGTTGGGACATATGGGCTCATAGGTGCAAAAATAAGTGTTTGATGGGGAAGAGCTTTTTGATCCCACTATCGCCCAAGCCACCTTCTTTAGAGCTTGTGGAGACAAATCTATCTTGTTGAATTCTCATTCCTTTGCGAAGCGCTCCCACGAGCATTAGATGGACATCACAGGTACGGTAGGCTTTTGTAACTTAGTGGTTAGGAGTGGATGCGATGGGATTCTTCACGCAGGTGAAAACCGTTGGATGTGTGGCTACAGCTGCAAGCTCTCTATGGTTCCTCCAGCCATTGCAGAGCTTATAGCCATTATCCACGGATTGCAATTATGTTGGGCTCGCAACTTCAAGAATGTTAGAGTAACCACTGATTGTATAGAGGCAGTAAATCTTATGACTAGAGGGTGCAACTGGAGACATCCGTTCATAGACATTGTTGATGAAACTCGTCTACTTCTAACTAGGGATTGGAACATTGTTCTCCATCATGAGTTGAGGGATAGTAATATATATGCAGATAGGTTAGTAAAGATGACTCATGCTTTAATAGGAAATTTCTGTATTTATGACCACCTCTTCTAACATATAGCATATGGTGGAGGAAGGGGTACCTATACCCCTCTGAAACTTTGTTCGTCTTTACTTTTTTTGCAATGTGTCCAGTTCATACTAAAAAAAAAAAAAACCTAGTCTGGAGAAATTTTACCCAATTTAGTACATAAGGTAAATTGTACGGAAACCCGAGCAAGTTGGCTGGTTTGTATTTTCCGATTCCATGTGCCGCCGCCGTAAGGGTTGGCCTAACTCAGTGCTCTGTTTTTGAAAGTGGAGACCACTCAAAGCCACTTTCCTTCAGCCGCCAAAACAGTCTTCTCTTCGTCTTCGCTAAAACCCTCCGCTCTCCTTACACTCCCCATAAACCCTATTTCACTCTCTTCTTCAATCGCCACCTCTTCTCATTGCGAACGCTGTTCCATAATGACTTCCCTCTCACTCCCTCTCCAGAACCACTTCCTTTCTGCAACTACCGCTCAAATCAAATTGAAGCCCAGACGATTAGCTTTTCCCAACAAGGTCCGAATGTCCCTTCAAGAAAGCGGACCATCTATCGCCGTCGTCGGTGTCACCGGCGCCGTCGGCCAAGAGTTCCTCTCTGTACTCTCCGACCGCGATTTCCCTTACCGTTCCATCAAAATGCTCGCTTCTAAGCGATCCGCTGGCAGACGCTTCACTTTCGAAGACAGAGAGTATGTCATCGAGGAACTCAGCCCCGAGAGCTTCGAAGGCGTTGATATTGCTCTCTTCAGTGCTGGCGGTTCGATCAGCAGAGAGTTCGGGCCCATTGCTGTTGATCGAGGGACTATTGTTGTGGATAATAGCTCGGCTTTCCGGATGGACGAGAAGGTGCCACTTGTAATCCCAGAAGTGAATCCTGAGGCCATGGAAAATATTAAACTTGGAATGGGTAAAGGGGCGCTAATCGCGAATCCCAATTGCTCTACTATCATCTGCTTAATGGCCGCTACTCCTCTTCATCGACGAGCTAAGGTCTGAAGTTGGAATTGGTTATTTAGGCCTATGGTACAAATTGAGAAGTGTTTTGTTATTAATCATTATGAACTCTGTTTTCTTTGTTTACTCGGTTTGTTTGATTTTGGAACTACTCGTTGATCAATGCATATTATGAATGAAGTTTAATCGAAAAATTTCACTCCTTACACTGTTGTTAACTAGTCATCCTACCGGATAAAAATCATAATGCAGGTGTACTATCAATTTCAGTGTGCTTGATTATGAATTGATGTTTACCTAGCTAATTGCATCCTTCGAGATGTCCTTATGCATGATTAGCTTCTCAATCGTTAGTTATGTTTCAGGTATTGCGTATGGTTGTTAGTACTTATCAGGCTGCTAGTGGTGCTGGTGCAGCTGCGATGGAAGAGCTGGAGCAGCAAACTCGTGAGGTTCAATCTATATGAAGATTGCCATTTGTTTTTTCAAGTTCTATCAATATGATCATTTGAGTGGTGAAACCAAATTTCATTGCTTTCAATAATTAATTGCCACCATTTGTGTGAATGAAGGTATTGGAAGGAAGGCCGCTGACTTGTAAAATATTTAAGGAACAGGTTTGGCCTTATCTGGATCCTTACTAGAATCAAATTTGAAAGGAATGCTTTCTAATAATATTATTTTGCAGTATGCTTTTAATCTGTTCTCACATAATGCATCTGTTCTCTCAAATGGGTATAATGAAGAGGAGATGAAAATGGTAAAGGAGACAAGGAAAATCTGGGTAAGTTGAAAATGAATTTTCTTTGTTAGCTAATTTCACAATAATTTTCATTATGGTTTTAGACCTCTTATGAATATATTTTGTTTGAATCTTCTGCAGAATGACAAGGATGTTAGAGTAACTGCTACATGCATACGGGTTCCTGTCATGAGGGCTCACGCTGAGAGTGTAAACCTCCAATTTGAGAAACCCCTTGACGAGGTAATCTATGCTGTGTTATATGTTTTTCAGGATCTTGCCAAAAGTACACAAGTTTATTTTATCCACGAAGTTGTATCGAGCATTGGTCTCAAATCTAAAAGCTTTTTACCCCTGATCGGATGTAAACCAGCTTCCATGTTTCTAACACATAAATTGGTCTCATCAATATTGCTTGCCTCTGGGATTTATAAAAGAATGAGCCTTGCTTGTGTTGTGCATTTTAGCTGTTCCTAACTTGTAAAATCCCTCTGCTTGTTATTCTATCTAGCCTAACTCACCTCAAAATAATGAATCTTTGCAATAAAACCTCAATGTCTTGTTTATGGAAGAACACTTGGAATCTGTCCTTAAAAATGGGACATCACTCTTACTTGGTTTGAACTGATTTAGGACACTGCAAGAGATATTCTAAAGAATGCTCCAGGCGTCGTGGTTATTGATGACCGGGCATCGAACAATTTTCCTACTCCATTGGAAGTGTCAAATAAAGATGATGTTGCTGTAGGGCGGATTCGCCGTGACTTGTCTCAAGATGGGAATCAAGGGTAAGTCTATTTCAGAATTTCCTAGCTATCACCATAGTCTATTATAATTATAATTATTTATATCAATGGTGTGATTGTAGGTTGGACATATTTGTTTGTGGGGATCAAATTCGCAAGGGAGCCGCTCTTAATGCTATTCAGATTGCTGAGATGTTACTATGAGTTGTTGCCTCTCAAGGATGAGGACTTGCATGTTTCACTTTGCAATTAATCACTTTTGTATGATTGTGGGCGAGGTTATTTTTTATTTCCAGCGAGATCTAGTTAGTCTGAGTAGCTTAAAGAAGGGGGAAACGGATCTTTAAGTTGGTAGGCTTTGTACTGTTTTGAAGTGCATTTTTTTTCTCGGAATAAAACTCGATATAATTACTTAACAAAAGGTTCGACAAAAATAAGATCATAATATTACATTTCCAGAGCGCGGTCCAAGTCATCACCAATGTAAGGCGTTGCTCGTAGAAACAAAAGTTAGTTCCTAAATTAAGAGAGGCTTCGCTAGGTGATAAGCTTTTGGAAAATTTTTTTCTCAATAATGTCTGTAAATCGCATTCTGAAATCCGTAAAAAACATTTTGAAATCTATAAATTCCTTTCTTTCAACGGATTTTCAAATACACTCATACTAAGATTTTTCCTATCACTATGTATAACTAAGGATTATCAATGTTTTCAAGAAATCTAGTATCTTAAACAATTTTGCGGAAAGAGTGGTTATCCTTGTACAAAAATTAACTGCTTTAATACAATTCTCCTGCACAACAATATTTTTTGTATTCTCTGTTCCAATACCGATTAATTTCATAATCGCTGGTGGAAAAGACAACGATGATTTGCAACTAAAACCATTGAAGCGCATGTTTTATGCTGAATTTTTGTTTTTGCGTTTTTAAGTTTATTAGTATCCTAGGGGTTAAAATCATCATTACATTCAAATTCTGCAATTTATGGAGGGATGAAAATCACGGGTTCATTGAATTCTTGGACCCGGATACCATGGGGTTCTAGTGATCGTGGGTTTGTTGCTTTGAAAGAGTTTTACTTTCATAAATGGGCTTGAACTTATACTCTCATCGTTGGTAAGTCCACGACAAGGGAACAATGGTTGGAAAAATCAATCACAACTTCTCTAGAATTCACTAATGCCTAGGAAATGGAAGGATGAAAATGGAATTGGATTTCATGATGTTAGTATGTTTGGTATGATGAAATTACAATTCTATGTGAAATTCAATTCCACCTAAATACCCAATTTCAATTCCATACCCAAACCTATGGACTTCATTTGGGTTCCATGGAATCCAATTTTTTTATACCAAAATATCATCTCTTATGTAAAATAGTCTTTTTTTGTTACATTTAAAAAATCAAAATTCATAAAAAAAGATATGAATTCCATCTCCATGACATACCAAACATAAATACGCTGGAATTGATTTTGGTGGAAATGGATATAGAGATGGAAATAAAAATGAAGATGTAAATGAGGATGGAAATGGATATAAATATAAAAAAAAAGAGAAGTCAAAAAATCAATTCCATAGAATTGAATACAATTCCATGGGTTACATCATGGAATTCATTTCTACCTATTTTGAATTCCATTTCCATTTCCAATTCCACCCTCCAATTCCATCATATCAAACATAGCAAATGAATTCCATTTCCAATTCTAGCTCTCAATTCCACCATACCCTCTCAAGAGTTTTGTCATTTATTTGTAAATAAGGGATCCGTTTAGCAAAGCGGTGAAGAAGTACTTATGTGTTTATTCACACAAGCCGATGCAAATATGTGGAGGAGATTGTGTCGTTTTGCAGGAAAACACTGTTAAACGTGCTTATGGCTACAAGCCAAGCGTCGCCAAAAAGCCCAAGATTAATTTATGTTTACTGAAATGTCTTTAACTTCCCAAAAAAAAAATCCTCCCTTTCCTCAGAAACAACACCCCGTACTATATTTCCAAGCACAAGAAATTATAAACTGGTTAAGCTCGGAGAGCATCAATATTATCTGATCCCCAGAACCGACCCTTATAACATAAACAGCAAGTCATGAACTTTCTAACTAGGGGAAGATGCATTTAAAAAGGATGCCTCTTCAGTTCAGGTCTCCATTGATTTTCCGCATGGACAACTCGGAAGAACGAAAGTTATCATTTGATCATCATCAGAGGCATTATGATTCGGTGCCAAACCCAGGACCCAGAATAGGAAAGTTATTTAAAAACAACTGTAATTTTCTGACAATTGCATGCTTTACAATTGCACTCATCTGCTGATTCTTTTTTTTTGGGTGGAAGTGACAGGATTCGCTTGTTGAAAATTCTGTCTAGCTTCTAAAGTTGGGATCTAGGTTCTGACGTCCCAAACCCAATGGGAAAAAAAATGGGTGCGTTCGACAGAAGCAAAACTATTAAGGCATAAACATAAGAAATAGTGTATTTCTCACACAGAATGTCTCTTCAGTTCAGGTCTCCAAAAACATTCTTCATGCAAAGTTCATCAGAAGAACGAAAGTTTATTCAACTCGATCATCATCAGAGACAAGCAAATAATATAAATCCAGAACAAGTAGATCCTATGAAATCTTTAAAATAAAATACTGGTAGAAAAACAACCCCAAAACACCCACAGGCACATATCCTAGAATCGAAGTTTAAGGAAATTCCGGGAAGAAGACCAGCACAGCAAGGCCATGAAGCCAGGGATGCTACTGTGCCAGTGAAATCTAATGATCTAAAGGTCGGTCCACTTTATAGTGTGAAATAGCAAAACCCTAGACAGCTGGGTAGGCCCATTTCGCCAATTTGGCCCATATTTGCTTTGCATAGTCAATTTTCCACATCCAAATACCCCCCCGGCCAGCGGCAAGTTAGTTCAAGAAAGGTTAACCAGAGACGTTCAAAGGCTCCTCCATTTCTGATAGAAAAAAGGCTTCAGTTTTTTTATTTATTTTGAGTTCAAAGTTCAAAGCTATGTATTATGTTCCACATATGTATTACGAAATAGTCGAATAATTAGATAAATGTGATTATTCATCTTCAATGAAATTCAAATTTGTAACTGATGGGATTGATTCTAGTGCAAATAGTTAATTCCTCGTGATGTAGCAAATTAATATTCATATTTCTATCGAAAGATAGACATGACTACCTTCGATAAAATGATCGTATGTAGCTTAAAAAAGTTCAAATCTGTAGCTTCCCACCCAAGAATAACCAGACATGTTTTTGGTTGGCTTGTACGGCTATTTCATCTGGCCGTTGAATTTTTATTGAGGCTGGAGACTGCTGCTGTTTGAAGAGCAGGGAATAGTTTGGGGCAGAAATCTTTTTGCAGATGATGGATTCGTTGTACCGTCATCCGGGATGTTTTTCTTTTCAATCTTGCCAATATTGGAAGAGTTCTTGCTTCTAGTGCTAATGAAAAGAAATTTAAAATGAATATATATGTGTGTGATACCTACATTCATCTTTTATATCTCAGTCCAAAGCTATTTTTGTCCAAATTCATTCATAAATATCCAATTACACATTTAGCATGGAATGCGTATAGAAAGTTCAAAGAATAAACTAACCACAGCTGAATCCTAAATCAAGATACAATTTTCAAGCTCCTTCCTAGTATTACATCCAAGACAGAATCTTCCCTATTGATAAATAAATTGTCTACAAAAGAATGGCTCGTCAACTCTAAAGTGCAGATGGGCCGCAAATGGAGCTCCAGAACAAAACTTATGTACAAACATGAAGCGTGATTCTTCATTCTTTGGTGAATAGCCTTGTTGGAAAATTAAGCAGTGGCACAGTATAACTCAACAAGGAGAATAAAGGTTCGGAGAATGCTAATCAAACTCCATAGAGAGTGGTTGGAAGACACTTTAGTCCAGAGAAAAAGCCCCATCACAATACCTGCAACATTAAATAAACATGTAATTATGGATCTTTTCCCACAATGCAGGTGCTGAATTTATGAGTTAACATGAATTCTGTCAGTTTATGTCGACAACAAGTAGTCCTGATTTCGTTCCCTAATTTCATTTTAACCTTCCCCTTTAAATTCTAGCGTGTGATTTATCCTCTACACGAATCATACATAATTTTAATAAACAAAGGAACTACAGCTGTAGCATAGCAATTCACACATTTTAAAATATAGACAATCCAATTGTTATAAGAGTTAAAAAATTTTGCAACTTTCCTCAATGTCGCCAAGTGTTGTGTTTAAATGTAAGTTTTTTTTTCTTGGCAGAAAAAAATGGAAGTTTTTTAAAAGAAAAAATGAAAAGGCAACAAATCACCAGGAAAAAAGTCAGTATAAATATTTTTCCACCACGAAAATTACTTAATGTTCTAGACTTGAAATCTTGAACATACATATTCAAGCTCTTCTTAATTTTTCCGCTGTAATACGGATAATAGATTTTGGAAAGGAAAAAAGCACATTATTAGGCACACCAACAAACGGGATACCTACCTGCTGCTGAACTTTTCAACAGCATCTGAAGCATAAAGAAGGGTTTCATTAGCTTTCTCTAGCACCATGTAAAGCTCCTTCCCTCTTGTCACTCGAGCAATAACCCAAGCATTATTTTTTGCTCTAACGCACATCTCCAAGTCCTTCGCACAACCAGAGTCATCATGTTTTGCTCTACTCTTCTCAATCTCAACTTCTTGCCGGAGCTTATTCATAGCTAGTAAAGATTCCTGCACCAAACCATAAAGAATGATCAAATATGTATTTTTTTTAAAGAAAAATTAAGTCCATTAACAGATAAAAAGAACCCTATAGACAAGTACATTGTAGCGCCAACCATCAAACACCGCACTTCTCTAAAGCTTAGCTTGACTTTAAATAACAAACACATCGTTTAGTTTATAATTTCAGTCAAAACTGAAGATGCTTTACCTTCGTTAAAGTTTTAACTTTTGCTGCTGGGGAGGCCCTGGATACATTTCGGTCACCATCCACTAATAAATAGCGATATCCACTGACATGGTATGCATTTTCACCACCCCATCCTTTTGATAGCTTCTCTTCAACTTTCAATATCTTAAGTGCTGCCTGACGTATTCAGAAAAGATAAAGATTGAACTCAGCAAAAGTAAGGCTTCTATGCTGATAAGCAGTAAGCACTGAGTAAGGGACCTACATGTTCAAGTATTTGTTGCTTGGCCACCGACACACCTTGCTCCCCGTTAATAATGGAAGATACAGGAAGAAGAATAATCAAAGTAAGGCTTCTATGCTGATATGCACAGAGATACATTCTCTCCCCTGTCTGTTGCAAGCCAACTGTTGGAGTGGCATATACCCATGTACCAACCTCAGCACCCCATAAATCAGTGACGAGGTAACCATCTTTTCCTTTGGACCACTTTTCTGGCTGTAAGGGCCTCACAACATGATAGTGACTATCCCCACCCTGGGATATATCAGATGAGCCATAAAAGCTTTCTGAAAAAGAGCTTGGATGGGCCAAGTCAGATCCAGCACCAGCAGTAGATGCAGCACTGCCTTTGCGTAAGTAGGACCAGGAACTTACTCCAGAGGATAAAGCACGGGGTGTTAACCTTAGAACAGCATATGTAAATAAGTTTATGGTGTCATCCTGACAACAGAATTAACAGTAAAGATAGATCAACAGTTTGCCCAAACAAATTCTGTTAAATTGTAATTGCACTTGAGGTTGAACCATACCGGGGAGAGAGTTGTGGACACCAGCAGATCATGAAATAAAATCAATGAATGGCAAGGAGTGTTTCCAGCTGAAGATTCCAGCATTCTAACAAGTGACTGCACTCCAGAAAAAATCAAGACAAAATTAATACAATCGCTTAATTATCATTGGTGAATAAACAAGGATAACTTTCTCCTGTTCAAAGTAAATGACAGCTAGTTAATTCTACGCACTTGCTAATTAGACACCATCACCTTGTTTTTATCAGAGTTGAAAAGGAGAAAAAGAAAAAGAAACCCATGCATCAATAGATAAAATTGAGAAATGTAGGTTTCATCCTCCCTCTTAGCATCAATCAGGCCTAAGGTCTCATGTAACATACCCCACACTCCCATGTGCAGTGTGATTCAAATTTTATGTTTTCTGATCACTGAAAAGAGTAACCACCTAAACCATGAAGGAGAGCATACGACAAAGGTAGTCAAAATGATAATAAAAAGTGATCAGTGCATGTCAATAACTTTTTTTGTTTTAATATTTATATATTACCTAATGAGAAACTATGGGATATTTGATTATGATGAGTAAGATTACATAAGATGAGGGAGAATGAGTAAGGATATATGATAAGTATAACCACAAAACAATTTCTGCAGAAAATGTCAACTTTTGGCAATCTTCTCCGTCCTCCTACCTGCCTTCATAGTAGACTTAACTTCTGATAATAATTCTGTAAAACATTTCTTGATATTAACAAAATGCAGAATCAAGCCAATAAAATAAAATGCAGAACATCCCTTCTTTCACAACCAAAAATTAGTTCTTAAGGGAGCTAATAATGGCCACAAGTAGCACTCATCATAAGAGACAAGAGGTGAGGACAACTAAGAATATATCTAACCTGAACCTCAATAGCAGCCTCCCGACCTATTGACAGCATCTGCACAGTCCCACGTTCCTTCAAACAGTCATGAAATGATGGTAAAAGAAGCTTTTTCCCCACAAGAAAATCTGCCTCAAAGAGAAAATGCATAATTAAGGTAAGAGATACAGCTACTTCTGCATCACTCAGGCAGCACAGATCCAAATTGATACAGCAACTTCACCATTACCACAGCAGCAATTATCCCATGGAGACCGCTTTTTACATGCTGACAATCATGGCTTACAATGAAATATCTTCAATCATAACACAAACAGGAAATCAAGATTTCATAGGTTTTTCCAATAATGAAGACTTACCCCTCAAATAATCCATGATAAAAGAATACAAATGACGTCGGACAAGTCCTCCACTCGGTTCTTTCTCTATCATAGCCCTTACAATTCCATGAAACATAACAAAAAGCGAGTGTATTTCCTTAAGAACCTTTCTCAATGCATCATCCCGCCATATAGGTTCTGCATCATTATTTTTCTCAACCACCTACAAGGTAACAACTTAATATTAGAGGAAAGCTCGCGCATATTATATATTCAACAAACTAGGAATTACACACCAGTACTTTAAAAGAACATCACTCGGATACAGTTGAATCATAAAAAATTGCCATAATCATAACAATGTCTTATAAGTATGCAATAAAATTTAGATTTAATCATTCATTAAATAGATTCAGTACTCACTAGCTTCGAAAATTTAAAGATAAATAAATTACACACCATCACCATCCATATATCTGGTTCTGCCTCGTAAAAGACATGAGAATGTCTTTCTGCTTCAATGACTTCACATGCAGCCTCCGGAGAGAAAATTCTGCAAACTCACAATATAAGCTTCTCAAAAACCACTAAGAACTTAAGCATAAATATCCAAGATGGAGTGTTTATAGGACCACAAAGACCTGGTTCAACTGGTAGAATAGGTTATTACAGAAAAAATAAGCGCTTAATTGAAGCTTTAAAAAAAACATAACACTGAAGTATACCTTGTAAATGTAATCAGTCCTTCACTAAGCCCAATAACAGAAAGTTGTTTTGAGAAGGGCAAATCCGCTGGGAAGAAAAACAAAATCTTATCCAGCTCTTGCCCTTCATGCTGTCCTCTCCTCAAATCAAATACACATAATTGTATGGCTTCCTTGGAAATAGAAGCAGATGATAAACCCATTGTCCTTTCCAATATCTGATGATGTAAGATAGAGAGGCAACACCTAAACAACAAACACTTAAGAGCCACAAGGCATATATGTATGTGCAACAACTCCGGGCACCATGAAAACAGAGACTAAAAAGAGGGGGTTCAAAAACATCAAAACTCATTCTAAAGCCTTTTTAATTAATTTGGGCCATGAATTTTTCACGAGACTATGATTGACTATAAATTATGTGCTAGACTGAATTTTGGGTCACAGCAACATAAATGACAAAAATTATGAAAAAAGCATCAGCCTACTGATGCAATAACCTGTCACGTTCACTAAAGCGATAGAAAATAGTGAAATAGACAAAGGATAAGTTGAACACCTTCCTGGTCCTTCATCACTAAATACAACTGCTTATGAATTTAGAGGTTAATGTTGGCGGAGAGAAAATACAGAGTGATAGCAAGCACAAAGGCACTGAGGCAACATAACCAAAGATAAGCAACTTAGAAGCGGATATGCTACATTGGAGTTAGAGACAAAGACATCCATCAGTAAAACCCTGAGATTTGTTAAACAACTACAGCGGACGATGGTGAAAGGAAGCACGGTTAGCTTTTTACGTCGCACTGTTATAAGAATTGATTTTATATCTGCACTGAACCTTTATTTTTGCCCCGATTTCTTTTCCTTCTTCGTTATTATTAAGCAAGGCAAACAAACAACACCAATTATATAAAAAGTCTAAGCCTTCACCCGCAAAGCAAGTTTCCCATGCTCTCAAAAAACAAAATAATAGCACAGTAGAAACGTCAAAGAGATTTCTTATGCTGACACCAACAATAAAACCAAAATAGATTTAAGCACACATGATCCAACAAAGAACGAGTTAACTTATCCCGAGTATGAGTCCAAGCTAAAAATTTCAAATGTTTAAGTTCAATTGTAGCTCAATTAGTGCATGTCAAATACCGATAGCCATTCCAAATGTTAAACGACCAAAGTTTCAGAACACGTGAAAAGAGCCCATGAGCGCGCGCGCCCGTTTCTGTCAAAGAGGGGAAAATTGAAGTATTGAAAGAACAAAAGGAGAATTACCTGAAGAGCAGGGCTTCAATCTGACATCACCTAAGCATCGGCAAGCGAAGGATTGACAGCCTCACCGATCCTTTTATGTTTGCACGGCCTCGCCGATCCTTCACCTTCCAGTCTCCTCGACAAGACCGCAAAGTTATTCAGCAGCATTCTATTTTACCATCTATTCAGCAATTCGGACTTCGTCGTAATTTTCAATAACTAAATTCTGGTTGCTAATAATAATACATAGAAATATTTTAAAATATATATAATTTAAATTAGTAGTATATTTAACTTTCTTTATCAACTACATTTATATTAAGATTATGAGGTGGGATGGTGTTAGATTCTTTATTCACAGTAATTATTATATCACAGTTTTAAATATTAAAAAAATACTTTATAACATTAATTTCTAAAAACATCCTCCTTTTTTTTGGCGAGAGGAAAATAAGAAATTATCCATTCATATTCGTTAAAATTATATAAACTCCCCACTCTTTTCGGAACATATTATTTATATTACGATGATGAGTTGAAGAAGAAAATATTTTTTCTGCCAGCAGCGAAAATAATTATTCATAAAAAATTTGCAATTAACTTTTTAATACGGAAGGGAATCGATAATCCATAAAAATCATGGGATTCTCGATATGATTATTTCATGAATATAAAATAATAAATAAATAATAGAAAACTTAGCCGTGTGATATGTTAGCATTCAAGGTTCATTAGATTTGTAGGAAGAATCAAGTCATTTGATTTATCCTATCATTAGGAATTTATTTTTAATTCGAAAGGATTCACTTATTCGAGAGATTCATTTGATGAGCTCAAATTCCTAGTTGAGTTTCGTGTTTGGGCTTGCTGTGTTCATTTTAGAGTCTTATTACCCGAACTTGGTAAGAAGCCCAACTTTTATGTATCTTTTAATCTTTATGTGAATAAAATTGTTGTTTTAATAAATAAAAAAATGATGAGCTCAGATTCTGAGTTTAGTATGTTTTTGTCCTCACCTTGCACTGTCGGTCCTAACATATATTTGAATTGATCATAATGAATCTCTTTTTCCCAAAAGTTGTTTTTGTATACTTCGTATTAATAAAAGTCTGTCAGACAATTTAACATCATGATTAGATTCAACACTGACAGATTCGTCAGCCCAACAAATTGGCAGCAACTTATGCTATAACTAATCAGAGTGATGATCTACCTAACCGTATTGGTAAGGATTTTTTGTACGAGATCATTGTGAGTCAGTTCAGTTGCGAATCACATATGAACTTCGCCTGAATGAACAGAAAACAGAGGAAGATCCCCAGATCCGTCATAGTGCATCCTCCCATCAGCCTGTTCAACCTTCTCTTTGGTCATGGCGCTCACATTTCCGACTGCATTTGCAACCATAGTGTAGGCACTTGACATCCACGAAGCACCGGTTAACAAGTAAGGATTGCCCCTGATAGCGGATCGAGCACTGTTCACCTTTCCCTCAGCAGCAGCAATAGCAGACTTGGTCATTTCAGACACTAGAAGTTTGTCATTCATCTCTTTCACTATCTCATTGAATAAGGTTGTTCCAATGCTTAGCTTATCACTTATACCCATTTTATTGTCAATGGAAGCGACTGTGGCGGAAGCATTTGAAGTCAAGCAATGGCGTTCATCAAAGGATTTTGCCCTGTTGATTGCGTCCTTTCCTAGGATGAAACCCTTGGCAAGCATGGCACTTATCTTCAGCTTTCTTAACTGCTGCAGGAGTTGGCTTTTTCTCCTGCAAGAAACAGTGTTCATCAGAATAGGAACTCCGTATGCAATACTCAGGATTAGAATAATGAGGGGTTAAATTCATAATTTTAGAAAAGGGGCATGAAGAAAAATATAAATATCCTCTAGTGAAGATTCTCCATCCATCTAGATCCTACTAAAGAACCGAAGATTTCCTTATATATGGACCATTTATATAATCTCAATTCTCGAATTGAAGATGATTTTGTGCCATCATCTTGCAGGAATATACAAAGGGGGAAAGGGGTGCTGGAAACCTTCATCTTATTAACATTACGACATAGACAGTGAACACTGCATGTAATGTTCATCAGCACCCTGAAGTTGCACGCATATGTTTCTAAAGTCGTCAATGTACAAAATGTAAATGTTGTAAATTGTTGCTTATCATTCTCTTTTAAGCAGCCTATAATTCTACAACAGTTGGGCAGCAACTTCATCTAAGATGCATAACAGAATTTGGATTAATGATCTGGTACTTACTGGTACAGAAGGAAGAGCTTGAGGAGGCAGCACGTAGTTCTCAACGGGTGTGATGGTGACAAAGTGATCACCTATGCTGGCTCCCTGTACAACAAATAAGTCTTTATGATTTATAGGAAGTATTGGCTAAAGGAAAATTATGCACATTGGTTCAAACGCATCTAGTTTTTAATACAACACAATAACACTTGCGTATATGCATAACAATATACCGTCAATAGCACTGCTGTGTCTGCTCCCTTTGATTCCTTGAAGGTAACAAATGAAACCTGGGTCCTCTCACTTTCCCTATTGAATTACCATCAAAGATATTGAGGATCATGACCTTTCGCCTATAACAATAACATAAAAATGCAACCGATCTGACCTTAGCATCTCGATATACTGAATGTCACCAGAAAATGAAAAGAAATCTCTTATATCCTTCACAGAAGATGCCGGTGAGATGTTGCTAACCTTTACTGTTCTTACCTGTCAGAGATAAAAGAGGAGTCAAGCTAGTCCTTTGCTAAGGAATGACTGAAATCAGATAAACAATTGAACAATTTGGCATTAATTTAAATAAGGCAGGTAGTAGTATATGCAGAAAACACGTTATTGATCCTTGATCATGGATTCTATCATCATAATGAGAACAACTTTCTTCCTCACATCTGAGACGTGGATTGTCCAATTAGATGCTCGTTGATCAGTAAATTCCACGTAGGTCTGCACATATAATGCTCCATTAGGTATTTCTAGATTACCAAGTCAACCTGTTCATGAATAAATCATTATGTTTCTTGTTTAGCATAAATCAACGTATCAATAATCAGTTTGAGATCAGATTATTACATCTAACAATACCCCTGAATTGATTCAAGATTTGAGGCGATTTCTACAAGGTTCACCCTTCTTAAATGCATAAATATCATAGAGGGGCTGATCGATGAGTTAAGCAAATCATCTTGCAAAGAATTTACTATTTATTTACAACCACAAAATTCTGATGTATTCACGGTGAAACATGTCAGTGACTTAAAGAAGCCACCTCTGTAACAATGCACGCTTGCTGTACTGACGACATAGTGGTTGCTGACCCTTCAAAAGCCAGCATTCACCCCCAACACACACCCAAGGGACACACATAAAACTCAAACTTATGACCTCACTCTAGTACCATTTACAGTTATAACTATTAATTACAACGCGACTTTATTTCATTGCAGTGATTGCGTAAAGCCCCACACGGCCACATCTATACATGTTGTGGGTGGGCATGAAGGCATTTGCACTTCACGCTTGGCGCATTGGCGGCCCAGGTTGTCCATAAGGTGATTGATTAGTGGCTCCCCTTAAGGCCAACAGCAAATCCAAACAAAGGAGATATAAATTCCTTTATTCTTCTAGAACTGAAAGTTATTGTTAAAAAGAGGAAAAGGGGGAAAACTTCCATCATGAATTTATTTGAAGATCTGATGAGCCCAACATGAAGGAAGAGCTGGTGTATAAGAGGAGAGGTCCAAAACAGGGGGCACGTCCTGCAGCCAATGAGGTGGGCCCTACTGACTATATCCAGCCCAGCAAGGCCCAAGATGGTGGGGAGGCTGGTTCTGTTATCTAGGGTTGCGTGCCTAAGAAAAAAGACAGACAAGATCACTGTAGTTGAGGGAGAGACTCTGGCCTCTCGAATGCCAGGGAAGTTATTGCCATTTTGCATTGTTTCGGTATTCCAGTGGGTCACTAGCTATCAGCTAGTTCTATTTTGTTTACTCCCTTCTTCCTTATTATATTGGAGAAGAGCTTCTACTGGCTGACCTTCATCATATTATTAATCATATTCTGTGACCTGAGCTCCATCAAGATCTTACTTAAAGCATTATGTTTTTTGCCATTGTATTTTGCCACTAGCAGTGAACTTTGTTACCCCTACTGCAACATGGACAACTCGAGAAAATCAAATGAAATTTTGAGTTGCAAAGTCATATTCATCATATCCATATAGTATTTTTCAACAAAATAACTAACGCTTCAATAAGAGCACTTGTGACTTCAACATATAGAACCTTATGGGGTTATATATCAGTATCCATTGATAACACGGGAGGCAAAGTATGAAAGAATCGCGACGGAGAATTCTCATTCGGCGATAATTTATCTAGAATTGAAATTAAAATCTCACAATCCAAGCAGAACTTGAACATGAGCCATAAACAGCCAAGAAAAACATATCGGGAAAATCCATATGGAATCATGATACGAACAAAAACTTCATACGACAATGGATACTGGTGCTTACAAAATTACAGGAAATACCACCAAAACAGTCAGGAGAATGAATGTACGACAAACCCTGCAGATCTAAGCAAAAGAATATGGAAATGAGAAAACCTACCGTCATTTTTTAGATCATTCAGTGTTTGACAAAGCCAAGTGCGACAATGGCGGGCAAGGAGCGCGCAGAGGAAATGGAAATTTGATGGTGATTGTGGTCTGTGGAGAAGGTAGTTTTTGAAGTGTACCAGTTGACGAAGGCAGTTCGGTAATTTGAGAGCAACGGCATGGGAATGCAGTTTGCCACCGAGAATTCGCGCCGTATAACTTGCACCATTGCTATTGGTTCCTCCTTAAACAATCAATCAGTTGATGGGAATGAAAATGCATGGATTTGAAAAAAAAAAATCATATGGGATGCATAAAATAATTTGATAAGAAAATTTTTATTTAGTTAAGTTATATGATGGTAAGGTATGTCAGAAAATGATTATATTACTATGTAAAATGAATTTAGAGTAAATGAAATTAATGCTATTGATTTAAAATATTACTAAAATAATTATTTGTTATTATAGTTATTAGATAAATATACAAAAAAGTACAAAAAATAATTATAATTACTAGAAATGATAAAGATAGTTTTCTTCATAAACAAATTTAGTAAGTCAATAATAATTTTAGTTATTTCATTATTGTTGTTGATTTTTAATAAATATTATAAAGTACTAATAAACATCATCGGATAATGTCAATAAATTGAAGATGTTTTGGATTTGGGGTAATTCTGTAATTTTATAATATTTTCTTATGAAATAGCTTATTTTCCGTTTGGTTTAAAGAATTTGTTGGAATTGGATGGAATGGAAGAGAATGAATGAATGGAATGGAACGGAAAATTTTTTAGGGTGTACTGTTTGGTTGGCACTGGAATGGAAAATAGGTTGATGAGAAAATTTTTGTTTTGTTAGATTAAAATTGCAGGAAAGAGAGTAGAAAAATTGTATGAAATGACTATACTGCCCTTAATGACAAATGTAAAATATTTTTTATAAATACAAGTATTTATTAATAAAAATTCAACTTATTTATATTTATTAATTATATATAGTTATATATATTTATTAATAATATATTTATTATTAATTATATACAATTATATATAAAGATGTGGTGATATATTTTCACCACATCTTCACCTCGTTCGAATGAGAGGTGAAGATGTGCGCTTTCCGTCGTCTTTTTCGGTTTTTTCGGTGATGTTGATTTGTTCTCCAGCGATGTTTGCTAAAGATAAAGATGTTTGCTCGTCTTTAGATGTGCTCGTCATCTTCTCCATCGTCTTCTTCGTCGTCCTCTGTTCCTCTTTTCTCCATCACCGGCAATGCTGCTTCAACACACGAATATTAGGTCAAATTCGTCTTTTGCTTCCGATGGAATTTGGCTTCCCACCATTTTAGGTGGGAAGCGAGGTTCCCACGTACGCATGAAAATGGGTTCCCGCGGGAACTCATTTTTCAATTTAAACGTCGAACCAAACGGACGCCGCCACTAAAAAATGTAGATTTTCTTATTCCATCGCTCAATTTACATCGAACCAAACGGGCTGTTAGTGTATTGGAAGGATTGCATTTTCCCTTGCGTAACGGAAAATAAGTGCACAAAGGAATTGAACAGTAATTTTTCATGGCCAATCAAACATGTCAAGAAGTGGAAAATCAGTTATTTTCCTTTTTCATCCATCAATTTTCATTGATTCAAACTGGCCCTACATTTACTGACTACCATTTTTTTTTATTTTTCTCTTTTAATAATTTCAGTTTCATTCATCAAATAAAATGAAATATATTTTACATTGACGCTGTTAAGGACTGTCAAGTGGAGATTTAAGATTGGCATGTTTCCCGACAATATATTGTGTTTGTTTGGAAAAATTTATTTTCTCCCCATAAGCACGTTTAACAGTGTTTTTTCGTAAGACGAGATAATCACCTCCACATATTTACCTCGATTTACATAAAAGTACTTATTTACCGCGTTCCCAAACGAATCCATTGTGATTTGTGAAGCATGAATGAGATGGATGAGGTTGAATTAATTAAGGTTTACGCAAATTCTTTCCCCCCATAAATTTGACTTCTATATGAATTGAAAATCGCAAGTGGAAAACAACAACAACCAAAACAAGTAAATCAATACTATAGTCAACTATAATTAAAAATTAATATTACAAAATTAACTAAGTGCTTGTTTAGAAAAAATTATTTACTCCCCAAAAACACGTTCAACAGTATTTTTCTGTAAAAAAAGATAATATCCTCCATATATTAACCTCGACTTAAGTAAAAGTACTACTCTACCACATTTCCAAACGGACCCCAAATCACCATTGCGCTTCCTTATTATCAAAATTAATTCTCAGGCCACTTCAAGCCTTTTTGTAGCTGTTACATTAATTGTCAATGATTAATGGGAACAAATAATGATTGATTAAATTTCACAAGGATAAGTAAAGGAAACTAGTACCCTATATAATTGGTCAAGGTTAAGAAACTGCACTGTATTTTATAAAAACAAAAAAGAAAAGAAATTAAGAAAAATTAGGGATAAGTCCCACATTAAAAAAATTAATTGTAAAATTAACCTTTCATAAAATACAATTAAACTTATATAATATATAACTAAACTTCTATATTATATAATTGAATTTTCATATTATAAAACTAAACTTTTACATACGCAACCAAGTTTTTATAAAAGTTTAATAGCAGATCAGGATTTATTTCCAATCCTACCAATAATTTGTAATTCCATATATCCATAAATACCATATATATATATAATATAAGAAATTTTATAAAAGTAGTAAAGTCTGGTCAAAGTGTCAAATCAATTAATGATAAAATTTTGTTTTTATTTTTTATTTCTGTCTATCAACGCTGTGAAGGGTATCAGACATAATTTATGTATTGATATCAAATAATTTGCTACGTTAATTATGATTAAAAATTGATATTATATTCCAAAAATAAATAGAAGTAAAGATTAAATAATATTTAGGATTAGTGAATTGATTAGTGTAAGTGATTTCCCAAAAAGAAAACGGTGGCAAAGAGGGAAAAAGAAGTGGAACTCCGAAATTCTCGGTCAAATTGGCGGGAACTGAGTCAGACGCCGGGTACGCTTGTGATGACGCCGCGTTTCAGGTTCTCATTTTCCTAATGTGGGTCCCACGATATATCAGTACATTGGCCCCAACGATTCGTGAAACAGAGACACCGTACGATGGCGGTCCAATCCAACGGCCCTGACCCCTTCGCTCTTCCCGCCGATCGTAGGCCACCTCTGCTGACAAAACGCATACAGCGACACTGTCCTGTAAAAGGGATTTGTTTCCATTTCCAATTCTTTTCTTTTTTTTTTCCGGTTTCTCTAATTATTGCATTTCTCTTTATAATGCTATCAATCTACCCCATATTTCTTTCTATATGCTTGGCTTTTTTTTCTTGCCTGTGAACTTCTCACTACACACCAGAGCCTTCTCTGTTCTGTGCTTCATCAATCACCCGCCGCCTCTATTAGTGCTGGGAAATCAAAATCTTGTGCTACAGAGATGGTAAGAACATAAATAATTCTTTCTTCTTTGATTTAATTTATTGATTGATGGGCTTCATCGGTTTTGCCTTTTTTTTTAAAAAAATCTTAATTCATTTCCATGTTTTGAGCTTTCTGGTTGGATTACGCTAATGATTATTGAATATGATACTAACACTAAATCAATCGTACTCCCTGGAGTGACTTTTCTGTCTCCAATTTGGTCTGTCATCGTACTCCCTGGAGTGACTTTTCTGTCTCCAATTTGGTCTGTCAAGAGAAATATGAATTGGTGAAGATTGAGTTTTTAATATGGTTTGAACTGAGATAGGGCGGATTACAATCCATATGCCGTTGATTTGATGAGGAATATGCCTTCTTGTTAGAAGTTCTGTCCTTGATTCTTGAAATGTATTGTGCATTGGAGTAATTTTTCTGTCATCTGCTTGGTGTCAGTCAAGTGGAACACGAATTTTTCCAAGCTGAGTTTATTGGTCATCTTGATTATGGTCTAATTAAACAGGGTCGGTGTGTGTAAACAAATCATATGGTGATTTGACGAGGGAGAATGCTTGTTATTGGAAAATTTTCCCCTTGATTCTTGAACTGTATTTTGCCTTGGATTCTTCTACGAGTGTTTTATTTCCTTCTGGGGCAAATGGTTGAATTTTGCAGATGGGACACAGTCTATTACGTGAGGAAATGAAGAGTACAAAATGGATTAGAACTCTTTTGCATAGCAGCTTTGGCCATTGTGATGATCATCAACTCCTTAGGTATAGTGAGAAGAATGTTTTCTGTATAGATTGTGAACTTAGCTTGTGCAGGCATTGCAAAGAAGCTCATACCCTCCACAGAAGGATTCAGATATACAAATACGTTTACCAAGATGTTGTCCGCCATTCAGATTTGCAGAAGTATTTTGACTGCTCGAGAATTCAGGTTCTCTCCTGCTCAAGATAGCTTTGAATCCATTATTAGAAAGAATTTGATTTCATACTTGTTTAATTAGTTGTAGAATTGGGTACATATGTATCTGTGGTTGACTGAGACTAACGTTAGGTGTGTTGACTTTTCTATATCTTCTCCAGCATTCCCGAACATTAATGGTATGATAATTTGTTGAATTCAGTGAACTAAATTTGCCGATTTAGCTTATCTCAGAAATATTTTATCCTATTAATTGTGAAATGAATTTCTATCTATGGAGTATGAACATTTAAAAAGATCTGTGTCGAATTTTTATCTACACACATACAAGGACTTGCGTTAACCAAGGATTTTTCAGTTATGGTAATCTATGAAACATGTTCTCGGGTTGATGTTCATTTCCTTGAGCACATCTTACTCTTCCAACCTAACTTTCGAGATCATAGAAAGCTAACTTGATTGTGAGATGGAACTAAAGATTGATGAACATGTGTGATCAAAAGGAAAGAAAAGATCGATGAACATATGTAGTTTGCTTACAATGGTGGTGTGATTTGGCAGACCTACATATCAAATAATGAAAAGATCATACATCTCAATCCTCGGCTTTCATCGAAGAGTCCCAAACCATCAAAAAGAGATAAATGTGTTGATTTAGGTACTCTGGAGTCTCAATCCCAAGATGCCAAAGTGTCAAGCAAATCAAAGTCAGGTGGAGGTACTTGTGAAGAATGTGGAAAGCATTTACAAGATGAGCGTAATTGCTTCTGTTCCCTATCATGCAAGGTAACTGCAATACTCTCAAGCGCAGTGAAATTGTGTTGCTTACTTTCTTTTCTTCAATCTGAACGAGTTTTTATTCGAATTATGTGCAATTTACAGATGTCAGTGGTTTCAGCGGAGACAAAATTAATCAAATCTCTAAAACCAGAAGTTTCTGACCATTCTCTGAATGATAATCCGAACTCAGAAACTGAGTCATCAATCTCTGAGGCGGAGCCATACGAGAGGGCGGAGGTTGTGATTCCTAGAAAACGCCCAAGAAAAGCCATCCCTCATAGATCGTTTTGATTTCTTAAAAGTTATTATTACATTTCCTCTTCTTTCTTTCTTCTGTGATTTCTTTCCCAATTTTTTTGGACAAGTTCTGTTGAAACTTTCAGGGCAAACTCAACCCCACTATTCGCCATGCTGAACTCAATAGCTGAGAAGTTGAGATTCTCTTGCTATGAGAAAAGGTAACATGGTGACTGGTGAGCTTGTACAGCATAAGGGCAGTAGTACAATTGAAATTGATGTTCTTATGTGGAAACTTTGAATCTATATAGCAAGAATTTCATTTGAAATTGCTGTTTCTTTCTTCTATTTAGCGCTGTATGTATATATAGCTCATTAGTAGTAGCCACTTGTTCAAGATTTACAACTACCATAATGTCACACCCATTATATCTGTCAAATTTATATCCCATTAAATTTCTATATTGCTATAAGCTTTATTCAATTATATTAACACTCCAGTAAAAAATAAAGTATTTCCTAAAAAGTACATATATATATAAAGATGTAAAAAGTATTTTTGGAAGAGCTATTTTTAATTGGACTCAATCATATTCAAGTAACTATATTATGGGTGTGTTTGGCAGTGATTATGAATAGTTCAAAAGCACGTTCAACAGTATTTTTTCTCAAAACGGGATAATCTTTTTCATATATTTACTTCAATTTGCATAAAAGTACTTTTCTAACACTGAAGTAGATCCTATATATATAATTAAACATGCTTAACTGTTTGTTCAGTCAAGACTGGGCTTGAGCCTCCCAAAAAGTCATTCTTGCGTTTATCGAGACAAATTCTTCTCACATATTTATCTCAGAATCTGTGATCGTTCTTCCAACGGACTATCCAAACAAGCTCTGATGGACAGAAATGGGGTGAGAGACAAGAGCAAGTAGTATTCATGTTAGGGGTTTGACTGTGGGAGACAGAAATGAGTTGAAAACTGAAAAGGTTGAAATAACAACGATTTGGTGTCCCCACGAACTTATTAAAAAGCCAAATCCTGTGGGTTTTGTTGAGGCACATGCACATGCACATGCACTTGGCCCTCCCTACAACTGGACTTCACGTTCCCACTTCCCCTCTTTATTATTCCACTTCACTCCACCGCTAGTTAATTAGTTTTCATTATTTTATAGTTTATCTGAAGTTTTAAATCTACTTGATTAGACCACTCTCACTAATTCACACTGTTCATCCCTTGCGGCTAGTGGATATAAGACGAAGACATGGATGGTGACTACCAATTAAGATCAGGAACATGTGAACATAGATATGGGATCAAAGAATAGGGTGCAATTTGTCCTTGTCAGACCCTTTGAATTTCGAATGTTGCCTTTTGAGTTGGTTAGAGTTAGGATTCTGCTCTTTGTTCTTGTATTTTTCCCCTTTGTTCTTGCAGGCCTCACCCTCACCGTGGCTCAATGTTAGGCTTTAAGGTTTCTGTCTCCCAAAAAATATTAAAATTGGAAAAGGTTCAAAGATTTGTCGGCTAACCACCCTAAAGTAAACGGCATTTTGAAACCTTTTTCCCCTGTTAATTTCGGTCACAGTATTATGCTTTTTGAACTTCTCTTTCATATGTTCTACATTTATTTACAAGTCTACTTTTTATCTTCCATATGCTAACAAGTATTAATCTTCACTATTGGTGCTAGATGTCTACCAATAATACAAAATCATATAAACAATTATGTGAGAATTTATCTAAAAAAATCAGGATATTGGTTACCTTTTCTATATATGAAATTAATAAATAATATCCAGTCTCTCTTGGAAAAAGCGGTATGAAGCTGTAACTTTTTTTAGAAAGGCTCTATCACTTCAAAACATATCTCGATTCATTAGGATTAAATGACTAAACTCTTATAATATGATAAATTAATATCTGAATTCCTGTGTTGATGTTTACTTCTTAAAAAAACTTCTGAGCTTAATCTGTCCTTAAAACCCAAAATGCATTCCACTTGATTGTTCCTTTTCTGGGCCAATCCTATATTACTGTTCCTTGTATCTATATCAAAACCTGTTAACAGCCGTTATTTGGGGGAACCACTGACACTCTTTGTATGTGCCCGCACTGTTTGAATAGGTTCCTAAAGCCCCTTCCCCTTTCGCTTTGTTTACATCTGCTATTTTAGCCACGCATGGACCCCCATCCTTATTCCTTCTACTCATACTAAAACACGATCACATCACTATCTTCTAGATCGGAATCAGAGCACAAGACTCGTGAAAAATTTTATCAAGTTCCCAACAACCACCAAAATCCATCCAGCAGCGACAAATGCAACAAAGTTCAAAAGTTGAATTTTTTTTTTTTGCCAGAAAATTCAAAAGTTGATTGTATAGCTTAGTTCCGCAAAAATACTAAAAACTCAACAAGGTTAAAGTCCATCTGAAATTAACATGACGTTTCAATAATTCATTTATACTAGTAGAGGAACAATACGGAACATGAAAGATTAAGCGGTAACTGATGGCTTAGATGCAGCAGAAAGCTTAGATCTCCTCTTGGCCAAACTCTCACTGCGGCGTTCTCGCTGTTCCTTCAAACGGCTGGCCAGCAGCTTTTGGTATTCAGCAGCCTCTGCCTTGGCCTTGGCAATTCTCTTCTTCTTGTCAGCAATCCTTGCTCGCTTCCTTTGCAAAGTCAAGGGAGTAACCAACCTCTGAATTTTGGGAGCTTTGCTCACCTTCTTGCCTGGAGAATATTAAAGCAATATGATCACTCACTTATCTCCAATGAAAAATTAACCTGTTCTTAATAAGACCTCAAATAGAACACAATAAACTCACCAGCTTTGGTTGTAAAGGTTCTGCGGTATGTGTTGACATATTTGCGCACGTCATCCTCCTTGGAGAGATTAAACAATTTCCTAATCTTTGAAGCCCTTTTTGGACCTCTCATTCTAGGCTTCTCAATGTCAGTCAATCCTGGAAGATCATTCTCACCTTTCTTCACTATTACCAAGTTAAGAACAGAGAGGTCTGGACTGACAATGCAACCCCGAACAGACTTCCTTCTCCTCTCTCCATTCCTTCTTCCGTAACCCCGGAAGCAAGGAGTTCCTAGTCAATAAGAAACACCATGTGTCAACATTTACACAAAACAAAAGGAAATAAGAAACTAACGATGCATAAAGCATTTACCTCGGTGAAGCAAGAGACGAACACGTCCAGGAGTTAACACTCCCTGCTTCATTGGGAAACCTTGTTTGTCACATCCTCCAGTTATTTTAAAAACATAGCCCTTAAACTCCTGCCAGCAATTAACAGTAAAACAAAAAATAATGATTGCGTTCGGTATCATTAAAGATTGATCAACTATAAACAGAAGATAGAGATTTTTACCTCGCCCAATGCATCCCCACTGACTTCTTGTGATATCCTCTTGTCCCAAAATGCTCGGCTGCCATGGAATAATATTAAACTCATGTTATAACCATATATTGTGGGCAGTCGAAACACAATTGCGTAGTTCACTTCAGGCTTGAACTAAATTGAAGTACAGCTATTGACGGACAAAGACAAATGAATAAGGAATCAAAGCATTTAGGCAGAATGTGGGGAAAATAGTGCCTGAGCTGAGAAGGTACATTTTTTTTAGGATAAAAAGTAACAATCTTATTTTTAACTTATAAAAGATGCCAGCCTTTAATAGCCAAGAGAGTACGCTTCACTCTCCAAAATACTATAAACTACCACAATATTCATATGCATACTTGAGAGTATCCCCTCACACCGAAACAAAAAATAAAGCTGTTTTGCAGTCGTAAAATTAGAAGCACAGGGAAAATGGTAAAGCCGCCAAATTAATGTGTTCATAGCATACAACACCTCGTTTGAAGGAACTCAATATATACCATAGACACCAAGGCTTTTTCAGCCAAAAAAAAAAAAAGCTTAACTAAATCCCAAACAGTCCGTGTCACCTGTTATCGATGAGAATAGCCTCATCCATGAAGAACAATATATTAACAAAGAATTAATTTAAGACTCAGTATAAGTTAAAATGCTTTTTCATCAATAAAATTGGAGCGTCTTTTTCCTTGTGATACAAATTAGAGCGTCTTTTTTGTCTAGAGAAGTGTCGTCAATGTTTTATTTAACACCCACAGAAGTTCGTTTGATTTTTGTCGCATTTAATTTTAAACAGACGAATTTGAGAAGTCAATGGGGCGCAGTTACCAGTAAACATTCTTTAGAATATATTTGCCAATGGACACAGCGCCAGGAAAAAGAAAGAAAGAAAGTTGCATCCCAATATTGCATAGAACAAGAAGCAAAATTGAATCAGAAGGCAAGGGAATGCTTTAAAATTGTTTCACTTACAGTTTAGCATCATCGTCAATTTCAAGCTTCTTCTGGCACCCGGTGGTAGGATTGGCAATGTTGAACTGGAGAAGTGAAAGCACTCTAGCATTATTAATTAAAATCATATTGAATTAAGGGAGATGAGAACGTCAGATATTTACATACCTTCATCTTTCAGATTGGATGACAAATAGTGCTCCTCTAAAAGTTCTACTCCCTATAAAAAGAAAAACACATCAATGTGCCGCAAAAAAAAATTAACAGACTCTCGCTTTAGAGATTGAAAGCAAATTCCCTACTCGAAAGATCAAGGAACCATTGACATCGATAAGGGATGGGAAACTTACCGAGCCCCAAACAGTGTTTAGTCGGAGCCCTTCTCAGCGGGCTACTTATACTGGTCGCATCGAAACTAGGGTTCTGTGAGGAACTCAAAATACATAATCTGACGGTCGAGGCTAATGGAAAGGGGTTAAAATTTGGAATGGACCACGGGTTCTGTTAAACCTAATTAGAAGTAAAATGATTTTAAATTAATAATTTATTTAGATAATTATTTTCTTTAATTTTTGATATTATTTTATGTTTAATTAGCTATTTTTAAAATTTGACAATTGGATTTAATTTAAATTGATGGCACAAAGAAAGGGAGCCCTAATTAATTCATTAAGCCACGAGACAAGGAGGGAAGAGGGGACGCCGCCACTTTGATGATCCAGGAGAGATTCACGACGCAAAAAGAGGATCAGCCACCAACTCTCAATTTTGAATCCTCTCGAGCACACACAAGCCCATATAATTGGAGATCACTACAAGACAAAAAAGGGGGGAGACTCACGCACGAGGGCACCGAGAGCCGAGAGGAGAAAAAAAGGAGGGCACGCACGCAGAGCTGAACCAAGCCGCCACTGTTCATCTTCTCTCTATCCTCTCTGCCACTTCTTCATTCACGCCGAGAACCATACACCATTCCATCACCATTTATTCCCAGAGCCACGGTGCGTCATCCATCGGCCTTCAGCTACCATCTTCATCGCAGACCACACCTCCGCCACCACAGCCACTGTTCTGATCTCTATTCACTGCTCTTCCACCTTGACTACCTCCAGACTCGGCGACCACCATTCCCATAGACGCCAACGGCCACGCAAGGAGAGCCACTGGAGAGGCTTCCTCTGTTCTGCACGACGAGCCACGAAGGAGACCTCGACCACCCATTCCTTGAAGACCACATACGCGAGAAAGAACGCACGAGACAGGGGGAAAAGTCACGCGCCTGGAACCATATTATTTCTATCACTTGGTTGCTGTTATGGCAGGAGATATGGAATTCACTGCAGCTGAACCTAGAGTGATGCGTGGCTAATTGGTTTTGTGCCTCGGTGATGGAGTTTTGTGGCTAATTTGTCTACGGGAGTTTTTCTATCTTTCATTAGTCTAAAATTATATATTTAGATTTTCTAGTTTTAGGGATGATTAACACATATGTGTTTTTAATTTCTTGCATTAATTTAATTATGTTAATTAGCATGTTATTACCTAGTTAATATGATTATTTGGTGCTTTGGAATGACTGTTTAACATTTCATATTAGAAGATTCATATTGCATTATTCCAATTTTAATTGTGCATTAAACGGTTTTTAACAATACCTCAATAAATAATAGTTAGCTATGTTCGTAGGAGCTATTATCGATTGAGAATATTGGACTTAAGTGTTAACTTGAGGTTTTACTAAAGGTTTAATGGTTTTTCAACTCCCTAATCATTTTTGAGCGAGGATGGTCACATCTCTATCACCAAAGACATTCACTATTCCTGAAAATCTAAAAGAATTCATTTAGTTCAATTTACTTTGCATTTAGTTTTAGTAAAGAAAATCAATTTCATAAAACCCCTTCATTCTAACCTTTATTTAGCACTTAGTTTAACTTAGGGATTTAAAACAAAGACTCCTTGATAAGAGAACGATCCTAAGGTTAGTACACTATATTGCATTAGTTTTAGATAATTTTTTATTGGATCTTGAGACGACTGGAGACCGCGAGAATCAGTTATCATAAGCCCAATGTTTTGGGCCGAACGAAAAAGCCCAAATTAGGTGTTGGAAAAACAAATCGATATACTAATACATCCTAAAAGATTAACAAGAGAAGATTTTGGATCAGATTCAAATAAACAAATCTAAATACTCACTTAAAAGCCAAATAAATTGGGAATAGAATTAGTGGGTTGATAACCCGGTGATATATCAATTTATCATTTACTAAAAACCTACCATGCAAGTCTAAAGACAGTAGGTTTCGTCCTGTCTGTCTGACAGAACAAAATCTAAATGCTTTGTTTCGTCCAATGTTTTGTTCTATCCCGGATAATATTTTAAAGATATAACTAATATTTTAAAATGTAAAACTAATATTTTATATATAGATATTATTTATATAAAAAGATTATCATATTAGTTATATATACAAAATATTAGAAATATTTAACACCTTAATATATCTATCAATGTTATTTAGACTTTTATACTAATTTCTTTGAATTTAAATTCAAGTCGTTTCCTCTTGAATCTGTAGTTTTTATTTCCAACGCTACAATCAGAATTAAGTTTTTTTTTTCCATTTATGATCAAGATCCTTATTTGGTTCAACTTTTATTTTTTATCTACAATCAAGTGCAAATTTTTGCTTTTTGTTAATTTATTCAGCGTAGGTCGTAACGCCAAACGTGTAAACAGGAACCAACATCAACAACCAATAGATTTTAATCAAAAGGTACATGCGATGCGGTTGGACCCGAAAGGAGATAATCAAATGAATCTCATCACAGCACGAGATATGAATCTCAACACAATGCCTTAATGATATTTTGAATTTCAGGTCGCTCTACAGACCAGAAAGGGAAACAAGATGGGATCCAAATAAAATAAATTCGTCGTTATTCCCAGTTCCAAACAAATAAGCGACTACTAAATTTTCTGCAGCAACTTGTGGATCACATATATGATGTTTCCCTGATTAAAATTCCTTCCTCTAATTTCAAAAAAGCAAGAAAAAAATAATAAAAAGGAGCAAGAGATCCCGCTGGGCTGGCACCAGCAATGAGGGGTTAAAAACTTCCAGTCCTGCTAATCTATTCTCCAACTGTCAAACCAAAACCAAATTTGTAGTCTTTTTTCCGGTGATCAAGCTGCAGATAAAGGAAAACATGTCAAGGAAAAAGGCAAAAGCCAAGCAAGCAATGGTCCACTGAAATACACGAACATCAATGCAAAACTAATTTGGCTGCGTGCGGAAGATAAGATCAACAACTTGCAACTTATTTGGATAACCCCCACCAAACCTAGGGTTTTATTTTTACCCATTCCACATACACTCACAGCAGAAAAGAAGCGACGGTGTCCTACCTCAGCTGAAAGAATGAAGTTGAGACCCATATTTAACCGTTCCTCGAGAAAAGCAGAGACAGTGCCATTGGAATCAATCTTTCCCCTCAGGCGGCACTATAACAACCACAAGAAAATATGGATAGTAGATTGACACCAACATATTAACCGATGGCTAACCAGATAGCAGACTTCCTTTCACAGTTATTACCACGTTAATAATACCCACTCTTGGCAGTACAATCCTATATACTTATAGGAGGTCAAGTGATAATTTAAAATGGAATGTGTTTTTTGCACATAAACACTAAGGCCGTTATGTTCCTGTAGCAAGTGGATGCTTGAAATTCAGTTCAATATCTCTTCCTCCCCACTTAAACATGAAATAAACAATCAAATAAAACACCAAGCTTTCACAGTTCTGTAAAGGAGTTATGATTATGCAAATAAATAGATATGAAAGGAGAGGATGGAGTGAAAATTGAGAAAATAGCTAGATATGAAGTCCGCCTCAATAAATTATAAATTTCTCTCCATTAACTCCATTCCTGCTAATATCACTGGAAAAGGAAAGTTGTATTATTTAACTATCATACTAAAATATTATCACAACAGTTCGAAATTGCAGCATCCATGTTGTCTTAGTTCATTACATGAATGAAAATGCCAGAAAAGCAAAGCTACCTGTCTAAGAATGTAATCATAACCAAAGCTAGCTGTGACATCTCTTGACATGCAATTATACATGAACTCTGATGCCAGAGACACCTGAAAAAAAAATGTTCCGTATAAGAAATATTGAGTTGAAGACAATAATGCTCTCCTGCATTTTGATTTACCCACTTTCTCAGATACTTTCTGAACATAGCTGAGAAGAACCATTCCGGTGCTAGCTACTTGCCCTGTAGATACCTGCATGTACATAAGGAAGTTAAATCATACATAGTGTTACCTAGGAAAAACAAGTTAATTTGATCAAAGGGCAATTCCAATGTCTTGAGAGAAAACAACCCAAACTAAGAATCTACCAAAGAAAACGGCCCATTGGATTTATTAAGATGCATCAGCTGAAAGCCAAAAACATTTTGCAAAACATCAATAGAGACATATAAAAGAATATAGATTAGAAGACGGATAAATGGTGCCCATGGGACAAGTTAAAAGCAACAGCTATAACCATCAGAGCAAGAAAATAAGTCAAATTAAGTGAATGAACAAAGAAACGTAAAATACGAAGATATGAAAAGGAAGAGGAAAGTCCCAATAATATAAGGTGGGGCTGCCCCTCAGCAACCATACCATTTTATCAGTGTTGTAGCGAGCAGCATAACCAAGACCGGACTTCCGATGCTGACCGGACCAAAATACTTCTCCACCCAATGATAAATAAGGTGTCACACTCTGGAAGACAGTCAATGCTTTCAGTAAACATTCTGGTGACATAAAACAACTGATTCCCCCTGCAGCAACTTGGGCTAAACAGTTTGTGATAAATGAGGTTATCGACATTCATTCCATAATCTAACAAATAAGTATTACTGTTGCATCAAAACGAACCAAAATGCTCATTTCTATATTAGTTATTATTTCCAGAAATTGTGCATCCCATTAGATATAGGAGCATCATTCTTATTTCAGAAGCTCTCATCTTTACATAGCATCACTTTGCACATTAATTATTTCAGAAACTGTGCGCGCCACAGGTTGGGCTAATACCAGGTTTTTTTTTTTGGTAAAGAAATACCAGGTTTTTGTTACCAAAAAAAAGGCCACAATCAGTATATTCATTAGATTAGCTTGAAGAACAATTAATTATATTCAGGTGAAAAGGCAAAAGTTAACATTATTGAATTAGAGAAGCCCCCACTAAATTCTAGCCCTCCCAACGAAGTGTGAAAAAGACCACTTTCATAGGTGTCAAATTAAACATGTGATCATTTTCTCAGGCCTTGATTTTAAATACAGGCAGAACAACATATTTTATAAGGAACAGATGGGCAAAATTTACACATAACACAAGATCCTCTACCTGAATATAACTTGCTCCAAATAAGGCTCCATTCCCAAATTGAAGCTGTGTCCTATAGTCTTTTCCCTGTAAAAAATGTCAAGGTTTGTGCGTGTCACCATGGAAAAAAACTCCAACATGCTTGTAAGTTAAAAAAGCATAACTAAAAGAGGAAATGTTTCATTAGACATAGGTGGAACCAGAAGAATCATGTAATAACTAATAAGTAATAGCGGCTCACCTTATAATCAAAGTTGGCTATCCCATGAGACATGTGTGGTTCGTTAGTGAGCTGTCCAAGCACATGAGGAATAACAGTTAGTGCCAAAGTAGAAGAAAACGCATATAGCAAAAAAGCTTGAGAAGGGGGAAGCAACAGTGTTTGTTGATAGCCAAAAACTTGTGTACAAATATCTAGGTTACCATAAGACCTCCAAACTCTTCTTCTTCTTTTTTTTTTGTCAATAACTTTCAATTACCACCTTTAAACTCAACATCAGCCCATCAAAGTGTTAACAACCTCTAATAATTGTAGAGGGGTCGAAACTCGAAAAGATATAATATGATGATGCAACCAATTTGGGTGCCAGTGCAAATCTGAGGACGTCAACCTTTTGAACATTTTTAAGGCCATAGAACTTTGTGTGGCTGAAGAAGCATACCTGAGCATTGGCCTTTAAAGTGAGGTTTTCTGTTAAATCACACTTGACTCTTGCATTTAGCCTCCCATCAGTCATTATTCTCCCAATAAGCATCAACTGTAGAAAATCATTGGATGAGAGTCGTTTAAACAAAACCACCCATAAACTAAAAAGTGTGGAATGCAGCTTACCTTAGGATCAATAAAGTTCGCACCAAACTCGTAGTGAGAAGTAGGGATTTTAAGGGTCTCTGAGGATGGAGAGGGAACCTCGGTAGGCCCCATGAACAGACTGAATGAGAAGAAAAAAGACTGCTGAACAAAGGTTGGAAGTCGCAGTAATTCGTATCATGAAACTCAAGACTAGCATTACCTATGACTGAGAGAAAACTGTTGATTAAGGCCCTTGGTGAAATCAAAGCGCATTCCCTCAAAGAGCTCTGGTTTTAAAGACACTGCTCACGGGCATACATATATTCAAGTGTTACACGAAAAAATAAAGCAAGTAAATTAATAAATCAAGCTTCAACACACCCCTCATTTTGATTCAACATACAATTCTTGCTACTTGTACATAAAGGCAATTGTAATTATCAACAAGAATAAGTCTGAGCTTCAGCTTTTCCGTCATCGTGGACGTTGCCAAAAACAGTAAAACTGATGACAGTCACCATGGTTCTCCCAAACTCAATGGTCACAAGAAGAACAGAGCAATGTTAAGCTTAACATAAGAAATAACAGAGTAAAGGTGAAGAGACTGACTGAGAGCTTCACGGTGGACCTCTTCATAAGGAATCGGACAGGGAAGGTTCCGGTAATCAACTTTCTCCTCCACCTTCTTCTGTGCACTAGAGTCAGCTGCTGCATCAGGAACTAGAGGGATAACAGTCGCCATTGCAAGCAAGCTCAGACAAGTGTTAGCAATAAGCGGAAGCGGAAATAGTTGATCCTCAGATCTCCGTGAGACCGAGACAAAGAGTAAGATGAGTAAAACCCCAACTTCGCTTCTAAAACCCTAGCGTTTTGAGCGCAAGACCATGCACTTCACACTTCAGCCTAATCAGACGGTAGGTACCCGACCCGTTTCAAGCGCTTTGGATCCGCAGTCAGCTCTCCGTGTAGCTGGAAAACCTTGGTGGAGCCACCAAGCCATTGGAGCTTGAGTCCTGGCGGCTCGGGCTACGGCATTGGTCAAACTCAAAAAGAATGAAAGATAGAAAAATATCATGGGCTCTCGCCAGTCAGTTGGACGTGGGGTTAGAAAATAAATTTTACCTGAGGTAAAATTTAGATTTTAGAGAATAGACTTTGAAAAATAACTTTTACAGATTCTGAGGTAAAATCTAGATTTTAAAAAGTGATTTATGTTTGGAAAGTTATTAGCTTTTATGGATTCCGAGGTAAAAAAGTGAATAGGAAAGAGGAAAGTAGGAAAGAGAGAGAAAGAAAAAGCAGAAAAGAGGAAAGAAGAAAAAGTAGAAAAGAGAAAACCTAGGTTTCAAAACCTAATTTTCAAATTGAGTTTTTGTAACCAAAATAGCTTTTGGGAAAAAAAAATTTGCTTGGACAAAATCTCGGTTTTGAGGTAAAACTTAGGTTTTAAAATCAAACCTAGATTCTAGAATTGATTGCTAAATAAGCCTTGAATACAAAAAGAGCTTAAGACTAGTAATTTGGACTGATCTGTTGGGTCAATTTATTTGGGCCTACTTAAATATGTGGCTGGGTCCAAGAGGAAGAGTTAATCCATCAAATTATAATAAACTGAGATTAAAATCCACGCAAAAAAGATATGCTTATACCAGATAATTTCTTAAATAGAATGACCTAAAGTGGAAGAATTCATATGATTAACAAAAAAAATTAACCTCCAATAGAAAGATATTTGAACTTAAGAAAAAAAGTTAAAAGGAGTTTGAAAGTCAACATACCAACTTGAACTCTTATGAAAGAACAGGTGATAAAAATTTGAACTTTAGTTAAAAGGAGTTTGAAAGTCAACGTGCCAACTTGAACTTGCGTGTGTAAGAGTTAAGTTTCATGAACCGTAAGTTTAACCTTTTCAAACTCAAGATTGTCACGAGTTAGTCTAAACAGTTTTAACTTTACATGTTCTTTATCGATATGATTGTTTTGCTTCGTTTTATGAAAAGTGCAAGCAATGGTGCAAACAGAATACGATTACAATCATTTATATATACTATCAATATATACTATAATACCTCTCCACCCACCTTTTTGTTTTTAAACATATTTCACTGTTCATAAAGATCTCAATGGATTCCTCCCAAAAAAAAAACCTGAGACCTTTACTTAAAGCTGCGATTCCTTCCCACAAGCAAGACAACGAATTTGAATTTGAATTTGAATTTGAATTATAATTGCGATTCCTTCTCAGTCGTGTGCGTCTCATCTCACTCTCTCTTCCTCACTCTCTCTTCGTGCTCTCAACGCTCACCTCGCCGTCTCTCCTCCCTCACCAATTTAGTACTTCTCTCGGCCATGCCTCTGAAGCTTGAGCTCTGAAGAACGTCTCTCATCAATTTTGTGGCTGGTAAGTTGCGATTTGTGGTTTCCTCTTCGTTTGTTTCTGTTTGAACAAATGCAAGACTGGGTCACCTCTTGTCTTCTCCGTTCATGATCACAGGTTCCCTCCCCAGTTCTTGTATTCTCTCTTTGCTAAGAACGCCGTTCATGTTTTCTTTTTCTCCTTCCTCAATGCACTCCCACTAGGTTGATAATCCTCGGTACTGGATTTGTAATCGGATGGGTGATTAAGGGTTTACGATCGATAATTTGGCTGATTTGTCGAACAGGGATCGGGTTTGGTTCGGCACTGATCGGAAGGCCTTGATTCATGTGAATCGCTTTCCGTAACTGCAATGTATGGCCCGCTGGATCGTTTCGCCATACCTTGTGAGTGACCTCTCTCCATTTCTCTTGATTTTCCTTCCTTGTGTAATGCACTGATCGGAGTAAACCTGTTTATTATTGTTATTTTGCTTTCCTTTTTGGCTTTTCCTTTAGTAATTTGCGTACTTCTATGCAGATGACCAGATACAAGCAATGAGTAGAATAGTTCATTATGCCTAGCATGAATCGTAGTAGTCTGTGCCTTTCATGCCAGCTTAGACATGATGGAGGAGAGCTTTTCAAAAGGTACCACTGCACTATGAATTTTATTTTGAATTACATAGTTGCTTGAGTGTATGTGCCTTTGATTAATATAAAGGAGTAATATAATTTTTGGCTCACTTAGACATGAATTTTATTCTCCATCAATGTCTAAGCTATTGCTGATGAAGTTTATGAAACTGGGATCTAAGCCTGACTCTTTCCAGACTGATGGCGATAATATCAGGTGAGATCTATGCAAAGTTTGCTTCCTTTTTATGTTTTATTTTTTTAATGTCACTTCCTTTTTATTTAAACTCTTGCTCAAAATTTGCATAATGGTTT